>JARTUT010002266.1:0-88214 GCA_030674115.1 Micraspis discolor | reverse complement strand
CTAAATTCAATTAGTTCAAGAACTGAAGTCGACCGACCTACCGATGGATCTTGTTAACCATAGTGCAGGTCAGCATTTGAATGAAATCATCTTCAAAAAATAATTGTAAAGATTGGTTTTTTTATTCGTTAATGAAGATTATAAAATAAAATTGGTTTTAATAATTTTTTTATTAAAAAAAGTACCTGTAAATGAATCACCCTTTACAAAAATTCCTGCAAAGCACTTGAAACACTTGCTGTCCGTCGTGTAAACTTTAGTAATGGGGATTTATGGATCGAATTTAGTCATAGATATGTGGACTATAGAAGACTATAGACTATAGAAAGCACAGAGAAAATATTAAAACAAAGAAATTAAAGCAAATTAAATCTTCTGAAATTCTTCAACTTAGATTCCAAACAAAATAGTGAGAAGTCCAGAAAAATTGTAGAGTAGAAAAAAAAATGAAAAAATATATTGGGTTTCTAATTTGAAAAAGCAGAGTTTTTACATAATTTTACTTCATACTTGGTTTTTTCCTAACTTTCTTTCACTCACAACTGCATTTGAAAATGGTGGTCCAGATCAAACAATTATCTGAATTCATGCCATATTTCGAACTGAAATCTCGAATATTGAGTGAAACACTTCTCTTTCAAACCAATTCATTACTAAAAGACCGTCCAAGATAGATTCAGGGAAGTGAAGTAATTTGATTGAAATTCTTTTGGGCGAATCATAAAAAAATACAAATAGAAGGTGTCCCATTTAAAATAGAAAATCCTTTGCCAAATTTGCTTACATTGTGCGCCACTGGAAATTTGAAAGTATTTCAGAATTGTACCTTGAATAATCTAATACTGATTTAAAAAATTTTAAATATTTGGCACAGTTTCCATAATGACTTAATGGGTCACCCAGTTTGAGACACCAGATATGAAGGTAGAGGATGAAACATGAATGATTGGGTGGAATATGTGAAATATAAATTTTTTGACATCACTCTCTTCTTGAATATATTTTAATTTTAATTTGTTTTCATTGAGTATATTTTCATGAAATGAAATCAAAATTTATTCTGAATAATTTATTTTCAATTTCTCTTTAGAAATATATACTGTACACAATATACATAAGTCAATATATTACAATATTTGGCCTTAATAGACTTTTTATAAACTAAATCACAATGATTGATTTATTTCTATATACATTTTCTACACTTGTCTACAAATTCTCGTCGAAATAAATTAAGAAATTTTCACTCGTTGTGAAATTTGAATAAATTTTAGTTGAAATTAATTTGTTATTGATATCACAGAAATTTGAGTCACTTCATAATAAAATTATAGATGAGGCAGCCTCTCATTGGTGGTAACCAGAACGGTGTTCCTTCAATGTGCCATTGGGAAACTCCTGCATCCTTTCTGGGTGTTCTGAAATAAAAGAAAAACGGTTTTAGAATATATGCTTTAAGCCATTTTATTAATTCTCATTCATTCATTTATATTATTCACTATATCATAGAATTGAATCATTCAATAATTCATAATCCACAGGATTTTTTTTTTATGGAGGTACAAAATAAATGGTAAACAGCCTAGGTTTGCTGAGGTTTTCGTTACGAATCCATTTAAGGAAAAGTAGTAATAACAATAATAATAATAATAATGAAGTCATAATAAGTATGATATGGTACACGCATTTCATACAAGATTTTTCCTGTATACTTTTGCACGCTTTTTTATCTCGGGCCCAATATCTGTAATACTTGAACGTCTCAATCTAGTTGATTAGTTAGACATTCTAAAGGAGAATTCAAGGTGATTCTGTAGTGTGTTTGTCCCTCGGTCTAAAGCAACAATAGCTTTCGGAGAAAACATCAAGAGTTTAAACATTTTCTGAATTATTTAATTATACTTCGGCTATTTTTGTCAGTTGACAGTTTAAGTTCAGTGGTTCCTAAATCAGGTGTTTTTTAAATTTGGCTCATTCTATCCTTGAAAATTTTTCCATATATTTATTTCTTCGACCGAATTGAAACGTGGAAATATATGCAATGACGTTAGATCAGGAGCTTCTGCGCGCTTGTACTAAATTTTTTGTCGGGTTCAGAAACAGTGTGATGTAAAAAAAAAACAACCACAATGAATGTAAAAGAACGAACAAAGTTATATTTTCAATTCAAAATAACTCTTCTCCTGTTTTTTTCAGCTTTGTTCGCCGTCCAAAATATTTTATGTAGATATATCTTTCCAGTCCAGTTCCTTTGAAATATCCTATTCATTTAAGTTCAAATGACGAAAAAATTGCATTAGACGACTATTATTCAGATCTTCTTAAGGATAAAGAATTAAATGAAACACTCCAGTGGAACCACGAACATTTCTGATTGAGAATATAGTGACAACTTGTTCAACAAGTCCTTGATTATAGAAAATGGAACACACTGAATTTATTTCGTAGATTTCCAGGCATTTCACTCAAAACATAAAATGCGTTATGGTAGAGTCAATGAACATTCACAAACATTGATCAACTTGCTTTGTACGCAAACTTCATCGAAAACTATATAGAACTTGATAGATATCTTTCATTATGTTTTTCTCCTCTTAAGTACCTTAATTAATGAAGTCTAAATTGCCTGCTAGCAATTAGATCATCAAATTCATTATTATTGGGATGTTGCTAAGGAAGAAGAGGGTGGAAATTATGTAAAATCCATAATGATTTCAACAATTTCTCAAGAATCGAGAATCTCAATCCAGGCTATCAATTACATCTTTTTAAATTCTTCCTGAAAACAAAACCCATAGCTTCACAATAAGATGGTATAATATTGAAATTGAAGGATGTCATCGAGGACATCCGTTTAGATAACTTCAATACCGGTTCGTTCGAAATTTGGGAATCTCTGAATATCAAAGAAACTTTTGAAATTTTTTGAGAATTTTCTCATTCAATCATGTTTCGAGCCACAAATTGAATTAAATCTACTTAGAATTGAATCTTCTATAGAAAATGCTTTAAAAAATTTTTCGGGTGGCATTAGGAAAAATAGAAATTGTTCAGATCAGGCTCTTAGCCTTACAACTTCAATAGAATCAGGTTTCAATGATAGCTCGAAAACAGAAGCTACTTTCATTGATTTATATTCGGTTAATTAATGACACTGTATGGAAAGGTGCATTGATTTTCAAACTCTATACCCATCTGAAGTGTCAGAAAATGGTGAGATTACTAGAAAATATATTATCTGATAAAAAGTTTGTGTTCCTGGCGACAACAAGAGTAGCAATTTCAAAACAATGAAAAACTGTCTTCCACAAGGATCAGTTCGGGCTCTTTTACTTTTCAATCATCTCAGTGATTCACCAACGACATCATCTCAGAAATTTGTTTCTGCTGATGGCATTGCAATATCAACCACCAGCATTCGGATTTTCATTCTCTGGAAAACATACTGTCATCTGATTTGGAAATTTTATAGAATTATTTTATTGATTCGCGCAATTGAATAGATCCATGAGATTATTACTGGTACCATAAGTTCTACACCGGTTCATTGGTTAGTAGTTTTGCTAGTCCCTCAACATATTCGCAGACAAGCTGCAGGTCTGAATTCTTGGAGCAAATATCATTAGATTCCTAATTTATTTCCAATTATTTCATACATTCCACCAATAAAGTTTCAAGATTGATGTCATCTAAACCATTCTGGTATAAAATGTCCTTCAATATGAACATTAGCGGTAAAGAATGGTGGAAGATCGAGTGGAACTCTTATGAATTGTTCAATAAAAATCTCCTTTCAGATGCTACTGGAAATATTCCTGGTTTTGATCTTCCGAGAAAATTTGGGCAGTTGAGAATACGTTATGGTCGTACCAATAGCATGCTATTCCGATGGAACTCAGTTCCAAGCGCAAGTTGTGAATGTGGAGAAGCAGAAGAAACAATACCTCATCTCATCAATGGATTTAGGGCGGTTCACAATGTTTCCGATTCTTTCTTGGAATGGGTTATAAATTTCAAACAAATTTGATACGTATTTTTGTTCCTTTCTCTGCTGCTTTTGGCTTTTAATTTTCAGATTCGATATGTGCAACTTGATAAAGACTCTGTCCTTATTAATAGAGGTCCACTTTTGAAGTATATTTATACTCAAGATTATTTTGTACATACAACAATACTTATGAGGGGAGCCAGGTTTTTTTTTTACTCATACACCGAATTGTATGGCACCGCGTCACCACCCCCAGCCAACATTTGTTCTGTAAGCCAAAAGTTCAAAAGAATATATACATATTTATATATACGTTTAAATTTTCTTGTTTAAAATTTCTTGGATGTATAGCACTTATTTTACTAAGAAAGGGTAATTATTAAATCATTAATTCATTTTTTTTTTCAACATATGTTTCGGCGTATCTACGCCCTTTTCAAAGAATATAATACAGTCTATAATTTCCTTTAAATTACACAAATATATCAACAAACAATACAAAGCTTTTTCGTACTTAATTCAAATCGTCCGTCAAGATATTATTTTCTCCTGTAAATCAAACTTTAAAAAATCTTCAATTATCAAATATTTTCGTCAGCCATGAATGAAATAATGTGACGATGATGCGCTGCCACGATTTTGTTTTTCAACTTCTTATTCCAATTTAATGCTGCGACACCTGTACGAATTAATCAAGAAGTGACAATCCAAAATCTGGGTTAGAATAGGTTATTTTCAATCTAGATTGAGTTAGTAGTAGAAGATTGAAAATTTGTATTTCCTTATTTATGTTATAAGATTGAAATAAATTTGAGCAAAGTTTTCAATATCTGTTTTATCGTTCATAGCTATATATACTTTTGGGCAGTCCATACAATTTATTAGGTAGACACAATTCGAGATTTTATTATTTTGGATTTCAATTTTGTGTTTATGAATTTCAAACTATTTGTGTTTTTATGTGCTACATTTATTCCATAATGCATCATTGATGCATTTAGTGTTTCTGATCAGCCCTGTATATATGGTAAGGATACATATTTTTGGGTTTCGATTTCGGATCTTCTAGTTTTTCGTTGTTCTGTATTATAATTGAGGTTAAGGCAAATGTGCCGAAATCACTATAAAGAGCAGTAACAAATGTTTCCTGTCCGGATAATACGGTAAACAAAAAAAGAAAATGATGGATGTCATCAGTCTTGGTGAAAATGACAGCGATGACATAAATAATATAAACATAAACACCGCTAATGAAAAACATACAGTTTCAATTCCCAACATGTCACATATTCAGCCAACCGTGCGAAATGAAGGAGAATGGAAAACTGTACAGAGCAGAAAAACAAGAAATTTCAGGCCAGCTAGGCTCGGAACAAATAATATTGGTGAGGGTGATTTAGAGACAGGTTTTATGGGTCAAGAAAGAAAAGCATGGTTTTTTATAGGACGTGTAAAGGCTCATGTTACGGAACAAATCATTGAAAAATACATAAGAGGGAAACCAGGTTTCGAAAAGGAAATGGAAATTAAACAGTTACAGTTCGAAAAGAAGAAGGGTGACCTTAAGTCTTTCCTAGTGAAGGTACCAATTAAAAGAAAAGATGAGTTATGTAGTTCTGAATTCTGGCCTGAAAATGTTGTTATCAAAAGATTTAACATGCATGTTTACAGAAAAAATTGTGCTGCGGCGGATTTTTTTATAAATTTGCAAGCCCAGGTACGATTTGATGAACCTAGGATAATCAGAACCAATCTAAATTGCACCAAGAAAAATTATAATTGTCTTGTCCATCAAAATTTGCAGTCCATGGGTAATTGTGTAGACTTTTTTCAGCATTTTCTTTCAACTCAAGAAAGAAAGTTTAGGCAAAATAAAATGTTTTTGGTATGTCTGTATTTGAATGTTTGATGTTTTTCTTCAAAAATAGAGTTATGTTTTCGCTTCATACAAGTAGAAGTAATTATGATTTAAGAGTACAGAACTCACATTACCCTGTACATAGGTTGTCATTATCTGAAAGACACCCATCTTATATGTGCATCAAATTATATAATAATCTACCTAATAGGATTAAGCTATCAAATAATATTAAGATTTTCAAGAAAGATGTCAAAGAATACTTGGTTGATTTGGAACCATATTCTTTGGATGATTATTTGAGGTGATTTTTTTCTTTCTTTTTGACACTGTTCCTTTTATGTGTGTAGATACCATGGAATAAAGATTATTATTATTATAAAGGCTAAAGATTTTGTTTTAGAAGATCTTGTCTATTAGTTAAAGAGGATAGTTATTAATGTTAAGTAAATCTTTTGCTTTTTCTATTGTTTGTTTTCTGAACTCTGGACTAGTGAGTTTTAGAGCTCTATCAGCAATTCCTGACACGACACTTTTTAATGACGAGATATTGTTGATGATGGAACTCGTTTTGAATGATTGTTTGGGCTATTACCATCATCTATTATGGTTGTAATGATTTCCGACGTTGCGATAGACATCTTCTATCTTTATCAAGGAGAAAAGTAAGAAACCTTTTGAAAATTATCAATTTTCAAAAAGTCAATATGATAGAAGTCATGAAAGAAAAATGAACGATGTTATATACTCATCTGCGATATGATGATCTTTTCAAGTTGGATCGAACTATCGGCGTCCAAACTTCTGGCAGATCTATAGATGGAGCACTTATGGAATCGGGTGTTATTTTCATAAATGCTGCTTCTTTGATTTTTTTTTCTTGCAAGTTTTTCTTCTTTGGATATTATTGATGCTTCATCCCACTTTATACGATGATTCTCATCTACAGCATGTTGGACCAACCTGGATTTGTCGCTGTCAAATGTCTTGTACAAATGGGTACTTAATAAGTCTAATCTAGTGTTGTAATACGAGGGAATGCTCGGTAAAAGATGTTCCAGCTTAGAAAGATAATTTATGCAAGCGTGAACATAAAGAGCCCTAAGTGGAAGTAAATTAGCCAGCTTGAATAACCTCTGTGTTGAAAATGTTCGGGTCTTGTTGTATATTATTTTCAGTATATATTTTTGAGTTGTAATGACGTTGTGCAAGGCATTGTTGAATCCTCCTCCCCAAATAATCAGACAATATCTCAGAATGGACTCTATGAGTGAGGAATATAACATCTTTAGTAATTTTTTATCGAGAATATCTCTGAGTTGATACAATCTATAAACTAATTTTCTCATTTTCTTATTGATGTAATTACAATGGGCACCCCATCTCAGGTGTTCGTCTAGAATGATACCCAAATATTTGATTTTATCAACGTTTTCTATTAGCTCACACGAGCAGTCTGGACTCTGACAGTCCTCATCGTGAATTTTCAAAAACCCATTTTGTGGTTTGTCGACAGCTGAGATGGAAAATGATGATGATAAAGATAGAAGATGTCTATCGAAACGTCGGAAATCATTACATCCACAATAGATGATGGTAATAGCCCAAACAATCATTCAAAACGACACTTTTTGTATGAACCTTTGGAACTGCGGCTTCAAAGTTCAAATATCGTCCACTCCAGGTTGGTTTTGTGTACCAAATTGTCTTTAATTCTGTGTTTGTTCGTATGATTGTCAGATCTAAGAAATTGATTTTGTTTTGTTTTTCTAATCCACAGGTGAATTTCAAATTAGGATGGTAGCTATTGATATCATTCATAATATCTTCTATTTCATATTTATACGTAGATATATATATATATATATGAATTGATGGGGAAGGCATATACTTTAGGATTTTTCTAGAAAAGATCCAGAAGCTCATAACCATAAAAGTTTGGCCCAATAACGAACTCGACCGAGTTATTTGGAAAGTTAACCTATTCTGAAAATCTGAACAGTACCACTCATCTCTTTCAGATGATAGTACACGGCCGAGTTTACTCCAGTTTGAAGCCGAATATAATCGATTGAGACTATTTTCCGCTAGATATTAGAAAGTTACAGACATTTGGACAAAACGTAGCACGCTGTTCTACGTTAACAGGCGCGTTACCGATTTCAATCATTGAAAATCATGATCAGGAAAAATTTTTTTCACATCATAATTTCATCTGAGCCATGAAAAAGCCAACAATAATTTTATTTGGCAAAACGGTAGCTCAATGTTCCACTAGGAACAAGAGCGCAACAAAGCTATAACTTGCCTTCCAGTTTCCTACAGATAATTAATTATAAGATGCTTTTTTTCGGCCATCTCCAGAAATACCTGACTTTTAACTACATCTCTAAGATATATTTCTATATAAAAGGGTTCGAACATTGCTGGTTACTCGGCTGCGTTAAAAAGTTATAAGCAATTTAAGTTTTCACATTGGGCAAATACCCCTCTACAGTCCAGTTCAGTTTAAATGAAAAATACCTTCCACAGCATCCACGATTGAATCTGAATTGTTTAAAGTCATTATTTTTCCTCTAAGAAATGATTCAATCACTCGTGTCTCATCAGATGATTATATCGATTTAATTCCTTTTAACTTCAAATATCTTAAAAATGGGGCAATTTAGGAAAAAAGATGATGGATGATTTTATCTGCAGAAAAGACTAATGATTCTAGGAAGTAAAACATACGGACCTTTAGTTTTAGTGATTTTTGTTTTTGATGCAATTTAACCAATCAGGACAGAAGTAGTGAGAAACCCACAAGAAATGGAATAAATCTATTGATTAAAATTAACGGAGTGGTCAAAGACTAACCTTGCATAATGTTCCATAACAGACAGTCCGTATATTTTAACACGATAGTCATACACAAAATTTGTCACCAATCTGCAATAAGGATTCTTCGAATCGGGTCTTGCGGTCCAAGTGATGATTTTTCAGATCTTCTGATGTTTGAAGTCTGCTATGGAACCTATTCAAAGGGAAATCATAATCTATAGTTGGGGAAGTTTGTGATATAATACGTATTTCATTTAAAAAATAGCAGAGGAAAAATTATCGACTGACATTTATTATGACAAGTGTCATAATAAATAAATAACTAAATATTGTCAGCCGAAAGTTCAAAAGAATATATATATATATATATATATATATATATACGATAGTCATTTTAAAGAAACCTATCCAATGATTATGGGGGATTAATTTGAACTACAATTATGGTTTGAACGAGCCACCCCTAAGATCAGGTGCGTCATCCTCTTCCAAATTGAATGATGCCACTTCACAACGCACAAAACTCAATTTTGTAGCGCGAATGACTCCAGAATTTTCAAATAAATAGCATCACTATTATCCCAACTGTGTGCATAACAATTCAAAAATGAGTAATACGCCATCTTCCGTCATCTGTCGAAACCATCGATGAAAGAGGCGGACCCGAAATTCCCAGATTTCTCATCCAGATACGGATCGCTACATTTTTCGGACATATCTCTGCATCGCGCTAATCTGCCGATATGATCTGGTCTTCCCGTATATATTTTGAATAATTTACAAATATGGACGCGCAGGTGCGGTCAGATGTACAACGGAGATATGCAAACAACCGGGCCGTCGCTAGGTGGATCCGTTCGAAGACGGCCATTTTTAATTTTTAAATTACGTTTGATTGGCGATAGATCTAGGGGGGAAAGGTAATTTTGAACGGGCTCGTAAGAACGAGGTTATATTTGGTTTTGACGTACGGTACAATTAAAAGTTGTTTATTGCCTCCGTCCGTTTTTTTTTCGATCCGTGGGTTTGGGGCACGGGTATGGGAAAAGTTCTGTGGCATTTCTCGGTGAATAAACTTATATCAAGATGGTATAAGTAGATGGGAGCCGAGACTGTCGATAAATATTTCCGTAGAATTCAATATAAGTGAGATAAAGCTTTTATTTGTTTCTCATTTGTAAACGTCAGTTTCAAAAAACACAATGTTAATCAAGAAAGTTTATTTCATCAAGTCACTAACTAGTAAAACTGACAGTTGACTGGCAAAATTTTAACAAGTTGGTCGTATTATTTACATTAGAAAATTTTGTTTTATCGTCATATATGTTGAAAATCATGGTACAATTTTTATTTCCAGTAAAACAGATTTTTGATACTGATGATGAACCATAGTGTGCTGCCCAGCATTAAGGGAAATGCACTTTCCATATCGGTATGTCAAAAAAATTCTTAAGCTTTCTGTTCCAGGAGGCCGAAGATTTTCATATTTTCTGGATAACATGCAGGGCTTGAAGCTGCAGCCATCATCGGTTATGGTGAATCTTCTTGTTAAATTTTTTGTTTGCCGCAATTTCACAATAACGTATTTTCCCATATCTTCTACATCATTCATGTTTAAAGAGAGAATTCCGTCACATCGACAACATCCAAAAATCCCAAATATTGTTACAATTTTCTCCAGCAACCACTGGTCATCAGGAGCATGTAAAAGAAATTGTTCAGCCTCTTCTCCACTCAATACCTTGGCCTGTTTTGGCGTATAACGCTCATTTTTTCGTTTCAGAAACCTTTTGAAATCTGCAAATGACGACTAAACGTCATATTTTTCAATATTAAGGTTTCAAGGAAAACAAACCTGCGAACAGGGGCATTTTCTTTCATTTCCAAGCAGCTTTTCAGCATAGACCATTTTGTCCATATGGTATTAGGGCTAAATCTAGCTGACAGTTGATTCAAGTAGACCAACAAAACATCTTCAGTATTCTCGCTCTTACCTTGAAGCTGATTTTGCAGTTAATAAACTTAAAGCTATACTGCAAGCTGCCTCAATAATTTCTTTTGGTACATTCATTTTCGCTTTCGCCAAAACAAATGTAAAGAAAAATAAACAGATATTTTCATGGCAACACTTCCATAGCTTACGACATTTGCGACAAATTATTGAGATTCTTTTGGAATTTATCTAACCTTTCAGCAAATGAGAAACAATTAAAGTATAACACAATCGGTAACGTAACGGGTTTAACTGGCTCAAGTCCGACAACACCGCATACACAGTCTGTTCATTATCGACATCTCTCTCTTGGTCACAGATCCTGAGAACAATCTGCAATGCTTACTATGCACTTTTGAAATCATCGCAGAGAGAAAAAACATGAAAATTTCTATCGCAAAATGGAACCTTCAAGGTGCAAGCTGGTTCGATCAAGTGATGTCGACTGCCATGCAATTAGAATTCATAGCGACGGTAATATTAAAAAAAAATGGGAAATCAAGTCAGCAAAGCCGCCACAATATCAGGACACCACAAGCGCATAATTTAGAAGAACAAAATCTGAACATGAAGTGTAAAACACATGTACTACACTGTTCAACAATTGATAGGGATCACTTAATTTTTCTAAATTTATTTCTGAAATATTCGCTCCAAGATTATGAATTTAGTCAGATATCAGAGTATTTTCAATTCATAATATGGTTCACTTGAGAAAAGAATGAAAAAATGGAGAGTTGGAGAGAAAAAAAGACTTTATTAGGAACACTCAAAATTCTGTGTTTGAATAACATAAAAATTTTATGATGAAACCACAATGAGGCTGAAGTTTCGGTTAAGCTAGTACCTAGTTGGTCCCCCACGAGCTCAACTCAAGCATTCTACCCTACGAGGCATACTTTCAATCAAACGATTTATAAAATTTTGGGGCAAATTCCTCCAAATATCCCGTAAAACGTTAGAAAGGTCCTCCAGGTTATTGATCAGTTGTTCTAAGGTTGACAATTGTCTAGACATCTCAGACCAGACATGTTCGGTGCAATTCAAGTCTGGAAAGCGAGCTGGCCAGTCCATCCTATCAATAGCATGAGTTTCTAGCGCTTCATTAATCAGACTACTACGGTGTGGACGGGCATTATCGTCAATTGAAATGAAATTCTCGCCCAAGGCAGCCGCAAAAGGAACAATTATGGGTTCAATAATCATATCGTGATATCTCTGGCTGGTCATTGTGGTGTTCTGCAGAACAACCAACTTTGTGCGTTGGTAAAAACAAATGCCTCCCCATACACATATAGAACCTCCGCCAAAAGCTGTTATGGGTACCATAAACTGTTCTGCATACCTTCGACCTCTTTCCCTCCAAGCAAGAATACGTCCATCAGAGTTGATCAAACGATATCTAGACTCATCCGTAAATAAACATTGGCTCCAATCTTCAACTGTCCAGTTGCGGTGCTCCTCAGCCCATTGCCGTCGATGAATCCGGTGTTTCCTATTCAAACGGGGATGTTGTACCCTCCTACGTGCTCTCAAACCACGAACATGTAGTCGTCGTCTTACAGTCTGGTTCGAAATTAGAACTCCTGTTGCAACTCTCAGTGATCTATTGAGCCGCGACGCCGGGTAAGTGGGATTTTTCCTAGCATTGAGGACCAAAAGACGATCTTGGGCAGCTGTTGTACTGCGCCGCCGACCTCCCCCATGAACATAAGCTACTGAGTCGTTTTGGATGAACCTATTCCAAGCCCGACTCACGACACTTTGCGAAACATTCAACCGCCGGGACATTTCTCGCTGGGACAAACCTTCCTGTATCCACCGTATGATTTGGTCCAGTTGCACAGGAGCCAAACGTCTTCTCGGCATGACTAATAAGCTGATATTGTTCTCATTTCTTCAATTATTGTCACCTAATGTGTTTGAACGAGAGAAAAAACAGATTTAATAACAAATACCATATTGCTTTTCACTGCACCTGTAACAACCTACAGATATAATCAACTCAAAACATCTTAATTTTTTCCTTAGAGAACATATAATGTACAGATATTCACGAGATAACTTGAAAAAAATACAAATGAAGAGAAGTTCATAAGTGATCCCTAGCAATTGTTGATCAGTGTATATAAAAGAGGTAAGTAGGACCGTGATGATGTAAGCAGCGGAGACAAGACCCAACATAGCCATTACCAGAAGGCAGATGCCAACATTTGAAATGGAAACCCTACGTTCAATATCCGGTTACACGTTATGGGCTACACAGACAAACACCCATAACAGAGCAAAATGCAAGCAAGGTTGTTAACGAAGAAAGATAGCATGGAATGATTATTTCACAAAGATGATAAGGTACACGACGCACCAAATACGCCGATAGGAAGACGATCAAGGAGATGGAAAGAAAGTAGGTAGTTAATTTCAAGAGAGCAATGATAGTCCAGAAAAAACAGGCAAATGCCTTACAAAGGCAGAAGAATGAAGAAAAACGTTGTTTCTGGAACTAAATTGTTGGTATCCTAATTCACATCCCTTAATACTGCTCTGAGCTGTCGAAAATCGACAGCTTTCATGAATTTCTGGGATTTCGTGATGAAGTGAATAATTTTGTTGTAATTTCAGAAATTTTTTTGTACCACCGTTTAAAAAAAACATCATTATCTGCCTATTACACAAATTTTAAGAAAATATATAACTCAAATATAAATTAAGTCATGAATCAAGTTACTTCTTACTAATCGACAAAGATGGCGGCACAATCGACGCAATCCTCATCAAGCAGAGCTCGTAAATCCTTAAATATGCGCCGATAATTCTTCTATTATTGGTAATGGTAATCAAATCGGGCGCTATGAAAGAACCGTCCTTCGTATGGTAGTTTCTCAATGAAGAAGTGACATGTATATTGCTCACCCGATAACTATGCTTAATTGGCGACGGCAAAAGATCTATGGGGCTAGTTGAGACGTTAAGTAGATGGTTCGATTTTTCGAATAGGAGAAATTGGAACCCGATTTGATTATACCGTGTGAGCATTAGTAGGAATCATGACCGGAGGCAGAACGCAGTTAATTTATACCCTTGTTTGCTGTTCGGATTTGCGTATTTATTACAGCATATCCTGTTCCAATGTTGCCAGATACGGATATTGAAGAAATCATGATTCTTCATAAAAATATAAAAATCACTGACTTGAGGTCAGATTACTCGTAGTAATTATCCAATTTTTTAGAAATTTTATCTCCGACATTGATATTTCATCTATTTCATGAAAAATGATATTGAAAAAGTTGAAACTCAACAAAAATACATATAAATACTCAAAAATATACTAAATAATTGAAAATTACAAATTATTGGGCAGATTTGTGATCCAGCTGCCCATGAACGTCTATTGAGGTTTTGAAACACGATGAAACGTGAGATTATCCTAAAAATTTCAATTATCAATTCCACGATAGTGATCAGCTGAGCAATTATTTACAATATATTGAAATGGTCCACATATATGTCGTCGATTTCATCAATCATATTCACAAAACCCTTCCTTTCCGCTAATAAATCACAACAACACTGCAAAATTGACCGACTCGCAGCAATAAATATTTGGATGTTATGTTTACGAATGTTCATGACTGGCTTAAGTGTTTAGTCTTTCTTGAGCCATGAACGATGAGGACTTAAAATGAGAAGAACTTATACGTTACTTGATATGTAGTGCAAAAAAATTGTGCCTCAAACCTCACTTAAAATTAAAGTTGGCGCCAAGTCAGATGGTGCAAGTAGGAATCAACCCTTAAGCCTGTCTTGAGCATTCAAAACCATAAACTCCAAATATTTATAGCTGTGAGTTGGTCAAATTTCACAGTGTTTTTGATATTCGATAACGGTAAGTATAGATCTTGATAATCTGTTGAATAAAATCGACGACATATAAGGAAGATTTCGATATCTTGGAAATGCTTGATTTGGGTTTCCAAATTTGGGATATATTAGAACTGCTGAATAATCATGAAAAATATAGAAAATTAGCTATAATTTTCAATGATTATTCTATCAAACATAATTTCTATCCAAAATACTTAGGAGCTAAATTAGATTCATCTCTCAATTAGAAGGCTCATTTAAATGATCTGAGCCTATAATTGAAAACTAGGAATAATATTTTTCAGAAGTTAGCTGGGTCATCTTGGGGTGCTGATGCATTCACTCTTCGCACAGCATGTAGCCCTAGTCTTTCCTGCAGCGGGGTATTGTTGCTCTGTTTGGTTTAATAGTGCTCATACACAAAAAATCGATGCTCAATTGAATACATCCATGAGAATAATTATTCGCATCATAAGATCTACACCGATTGTGTGAAAACAATAAAAACAGCATTAAGGAAAAAAAATGTCTACCTTAAATAATTATAAGATTCGTTGAATACTCTAGATATATTCTATGTTAAAACAAAAGCAAAGTGCATTATATTGAAAATACGCGTTGTCATAAGTATTTCTAGGTCGAGAGAACCACAGAAAGAGAAGAGCACAGAAAGATGTCTTATGTGGTATCTTTTTCTTCATTTTGATATTTATGACTTGGAGTTTAACATTGTTCGGCGGGTTTCTTTTGTAAATATTGCTAGGCCCCTTAATGTCTGTTCTATTATTCATACAATTATTGTTTATATTTATAAAGCACAATTCGAAGAAGAGCCTCTTTTGATAGTTATTAGAGTGAGACATTTGGCAATATCAAAATCAAAGTGCGGGATCGTGTGATGCTGAAGCACATCTATAGGAGAGAGCTATATCAGAGTTACCTATTGTATTGATTATTAGAAAATATGTTATCTGATAGAAGGTTTTCTCTTTTTATTGACGATAAGAGTAGTAATTTCAGAACATTGAAATACGGTCTTCCTCAAGGATCAGTTTTAGCTACTTTTCAATTCATATCTAAGTGATTTACCCACTACATCATCTCAGAAATTTGTTTATGCCGACGACATTGCTATTGCTCACCAAGATTTGGATTTCCATACTCTGGAAAATATCTTGTCATCTGATTTGGAAATTTCAAAGAATTAATTTGTTGAGTGGCGATTATGTCCAAATCTCAACAAAACAGAGGTAACTTCTTTCCATCTGAATAATCATGAAAAATATAGGAAATTAGCTGTAACTTTCAATGATTCTTCTATAGAACATAATTTCTATCCAAAATACTCAGGAGTTAAATTAGATTCATCCCTCAATTACAAGGCTCATTTAAATGATCAGAGCCTAAAACTGAAAACTAGGAATAATATTGATCAGAAATTAGCTGGGTCATCTCGGGGTGCTGATGCTCCCACTCTTCGCACAACATCTCTACCCCTAGTCTTTTCTGCAGCTGAGTATTGTTGCTCTGTTTGGTTTAAAAGTGCACATACACAAAAAATTGATGCACTATTGAATACATCCATGAGAATAATTACTGGCACCATAAGATCTACACCGGTTCATTGGTTTCCAGTTTTTTCTAACATTGTCCCTCCCCATATTCGCAGACAGACTGCAGCTCTGAATTCATGGAACAAATATCATTCTTTTCCCAATTTATTCCCAATTATTCCATATATTCCACAGGGTTTTTTTACTGGGTGTTTTTTCCCTAGGCTTTTATGTCATGCACTGAATTGTATGACACCCCGTAACTAACCCCTGATCTATATGCTTTATTGTTTGCTAACTAAATATTGTAAGTCGAAAGCTCAAACGAATATAGATATATTATTGTGAATTGGACAAATTTTCATATCAGAGTACTCTGTTATGTTTAATTGAAATAGATTTACTTCTATAGGATACTTCTCAATATTCAATCTTCAACGAATCGTATAATTTCAAAATTATATTTATGTTCGATCGAAAATTGTTAAATTGAAATAATGTTGATATCAAGAAAAAATATTATAATCTGAAGGGGAAAATTATTCATGCATGTTCAAGGTTCAATCTCATCAAACACAAATCAGTTGCGTCCGAAGTACTCAGAATCTATCATTAGTAAGTCTGAATCTCCAATTATCCCTTAACAAAATCACACAATTACAAAATAGCACTTATAGATTTCACTATTCAACAAATCCTCCAATCACTCAACTATGTCGAGACCTAGTAATCCTCAGAAGACTCAGAATTGACCATACAAGAGAAACACCAATATCTGCTCAGAAAGGAATCTCCTTCATACTCACTACGCGTCATATGATTTTAGAATGCCAACTATTCGAGAACAAAAGAAAACTACATAACGTCAGAATCAAAACAATAAAAGCCCACAACATCAGTTCAGCGTCATGCATTAATACAATATGCTTCATTAAAGACACCAATTTCGAAGTTTGATTATTTTAAATATATATACAATAAAATGTTATTAATACTACACATACTGTAGACTTAATGAAACTGAAATTATTGAAACCGCTAATGGCCTAGTTGTCGATGCTGCAAACAATTAAATGAATAAATACCATTAAATCTTCTTCTTCGAACAATGAGCTCGCAGCTCTATGTGCCTCATATTATTTCAACCACAGAAATCGACAATATCAGCAAACTAAGTGACGTTGCTAGATTCAGCATTCTTTAACGCGTTCTTTACTACGCAGTTGCTTTGGTAGTAAGGTGCAAGCTAAGACGAGTGTAAGTCCAACTTAAATTTAAGGTATGAATCCGTACAAGTTATCATGAAAAACCGACATTCTGATTGAGCATTTTGCTGAAGCAGCTTAGAATATATTCAACGTATCTTATCGACCAAGAAGTATGATTTTGCTCAGTATAGTAAGTAATTTGATGTTTTCATTATTCAAGAAACCACTGAGCCACTTCCAGTGGGTAACAGCAGAAAGTTAAGCTGATTCAATCACCAGGTCTGACTACCTTGACTGAGTATGCGCACGCATGCTAGCTCATTATAAGAAGTAATTACTTGTTTATAGGACCGTTTATCGGTGAGTTAAACAGTAATAATAGCTCAATAAACTTTTTTAGAATCACGCCGTTTATGAGATTCAGGATTATCTAAAATTCGGTCAAACGAGAAGTTTTCAATTGAATTTTATGTAGTAATTTAGTTCCTGACCAAATAAGTTTTGAATAAGACATTGAGTGAATTGCGCTATATAATATAGTGTTGGGTAGTACACGTCTTAAAATTGAGTTTGAAAGAGGTGCCTCAGTTTTGAACTGAAGCGGTACATTGTACCACTTCAAATGAGGCGACGGGGTCTGGCCGTTTATGATGCGATACGATGTCGGGAAAAAATTTGTACTAGTATAGACGAGTACTGTTCTATTTCCACAAAATGGCGGACGACACAATCTCCTCCCCGCTCCTTTCAGACGCCCCATTTCGAATATGGCGCGAAAATAAATACCCGATGGACACCTTGTATATAGAAAGGGGTATCTTTCGGTAAGTAAGGTCTTGTCCTCTTTATCTATTCGATTCCGAATTACGGAAAACGTTCCTCGACCTCGTTTGAGGTTAACTCAAGCATAATGCTGAAATGAATCAAATAATCTGACAATTGTAATCCAAAAACGAAAACATAAAAGTACAAATCGTTGATTTCAATATAGGATGGTATTGAAAACTTGAATATCAGTTACTGATAATGATTCAACTTATCATCTTACACTAGTATCATCAAAAAAATCTTGTGGAACCTGCAACTTTGTTGAACTAAGACCGAAATATGCCTCTCTCACTTCATTCGATAACGTTCCTGCTTTGATTATCAGTAGTTATAACCCAAGGACATTGATAATTGTTCGAAAACATTCTATGGCAGATTTCGAAAGCTTGTTCCTTGGAAACAGACCGACACCGTAGGCGGAGGTCTGTTGCCTGCAAGCAACAAGCTTGAGAAAGTTGTCATAAAATTTTTGAGAATTTATCAATGACCGAGGATTATTCGGAAAGAAAATATTTTGCTAACTATAGGAAGAATACAGAGCTAAAATAATTTATTTAAAGGTGCAATTAACAAAGGAACAATTGGAAAAGTTAAATGAAGATCCAGACGTGTTAGTTTCTATAACTGATGAAGATGTATCTCCACTACGCATACTGTTAATAATTTGATTATGATGTTCTTCGTCAATATTCAAATAGGGTTTCATTGAGTTGGCATTGTTGTGACCCGTAACCTTTATAAGCTGTGTACACCACTTTTTTTTTTGGCAGTGACTTAGATCTCTTACACTATATCACAGCAATATATTTCTACAAAGTTGTTCCAGGATCGAAAGAAAATACTTTGTATTCAACATATCAGGATCGTGAATTGAAGCCATCTATTTTATTTGCCCATGCATTTGCTGGATGTGATTCTACTAGTGCTGTGTACACAAGAATAAAATAATACGTTTACTACAGAGAAATCCCGATCTTCAGGAATCAGTGCAGCTTTTCTATCAAGAAGGTGAAAGTATTAGAGAGTTTTATCCTATTGCGGAAATAGTAAGATATCTGTTCAACACAAGTGGGAAAAATTTGAGCATCGGTGAACTAAGATATAAATATTCACAACCCCAGTTTTAGGAACCAGGAAAACATCACCCCTAGTAATGCTTCCTTCAACAAAGTCAGCATTGGTTGAACACACAAGACGAGTTTATTATCAAATTCAGGTTTGGCTAAAACAACCGTCGTTTGAACCTGAACATTGGTGTTGGCATGGGTCACATTGTATGCTACTTCCTAAAATGATGACCAAAGCAGTAGCTCCACAGGAAGTATGGAATAATGTGATCAAATTCATTCACACCCTAGTTTTATTAGTTTTCAGAAATTCACTCTTATTCTTTTTTTTACTGATTCACATTTTTGTTAAAGGTATTCTGCAGCTGTAATGGAAAATGTGATACTTCTCGCTACAGTTGTAAAAAGCAGAACTGAAATGTATAAGGTTTTGCAAAATGTTTAACTGCATAACTTATGAAAATGTCTCTGACCTGATGAACAGAATATAAATGAACTCTGATGTCGATGAAGACGAATGGAATCTAGATGACGCTGAGGGAAAAATGAAAACTATTTCAGTTTTTGAATCAATATGATTTCAATTTCAATTTCGTCAAATTACAAAATTCCTTTTTAAAATTTATCCAATTTTTGACTTTTCTATTTTTCATATTACTTCTAGCTTCCATTGAAGAATTTCCTTCGCTAGCACATCAGATTAGAAAACCGAACATCGTTTTACCCAAACTGTCAGTTTCCAACCAACTCAACATTATATGGTAGGGTTAGATGTAATAAATGCAATTCAATAACAAAACGAGCAGAGAGTCCAACTCTGTCGAATATCTGCCAGATGTTTGATTCAGCTTTCAGGTAGTCATTTCATCGAGAGCCAAATTTAAAATTCGTTGGTATTGCGCTACTAAAGAAATACGCTGTTTATCTTTATTCTTCCGCCGTCCGATTTGCATCTAATTGATACTTTCTATCGTTGCAAAAGTCAATAAATGCTCTCCATACAAATTTCTTACTGTAAACGGTGATTTTTGGTATGTTCAATTCTATAATTTTATTAATCGTATTACAACCAAATCGTGACATTTCGAAATATTGAATATTCAAAACTTTAAAACCGAAATACATCAATAAGTGTCCATAGCAACGTGATAACAGCCCAGGGTCTGTTATCGATGCAATGTTAATATGATCGGGTTAAATTGTTCATATGATACAAAATGAGGAAATTTGATTGGTTGTGGGAACTGTCAAAAAATTTTCTACATAACTGAATCTTTTATAATGCGCGATCCAAAAGGTTTTCTTTACACAAACAAAGGAAAACAATCTGCCACGGTAGATCATCACATATGAAGGAATATCAATTTTATGAACAAGAAGTTCTTACATAAACTCATCCAAAGCCCTCCTAGATAATAGAGTTTCATCCCTAGTGGTGAATTTATGCACTAAACCAGAAAAAGAAACAGATTTACATTTTTTTAAGTGAAATGAATCATCACCGGCACAAAATCTTGATGTCCATTCTGTTTGTATCAGAACGACAGGTGATCCTCAGGAAATATCCAGGCATGCCAACATACCATTTTTATTGTAAGAACACGATATCACCGTCCATATTTAACCAGTATCTAGTGGACATTCGATCTCTTATCTCTCATTTAATTGACAGTTATATATGTCAGTCGAAATTCAGGTAGGCCCTGGGGCAACCATCGACAAGCGTCCTCAATATGCTTTATGTTCCTTCCCAACCATCACATATCTGTAAAATCAAAGCTTTAGGGGAATTTCTGCCTAGGCACATGTGAAATTCAGACATTTATCGATTCATCCAATCTCTGGTTATTTCACAGTTGTAATAATACCGTTGTGGTTGCTTAAAAATCAACGGTTTCGCATCATTTTAATCTAACGAATGTCCGATTGTTTCTCACAGAGAACGGGTACGATGACGATAGCTAACTCGTCTATGATTGTCCTCTGTGACCCGCAAAGATCGCCGGATCGTTTTCTATGAGAATTAAACCGTGGCCCCTTTTGTTATTCGTAAAACGGCCTATTAGCTCATTATGGTAGAGATCGATATCGGGAATTCGAGTAATGGCCGACCGAATACCCGTGATTTCGAGACGATGGATCGCGTCGGATTCACAGATTTCCGATGGCGTTCCATAGAAAAATTTCAAACATGGCCGTGGGCAGAAGAGAGGCCCCAACTTTGATTTTTCGTCTTATAGCGGTTTTTATGGGACATTAAAAGGATGGTTCAGAGTGGGAGGATGATTTGGCTCGGTTTTGGGACCTAATTCGAACGTCTATGATTAAAGGAGGCTTCGGTCACGCTGACATCTACCAATTATGCAAATCATAGAGTTTTATCTCGCAGTGGTGAAGTCGATAGTTTGATGTTATTTTTTTTTCGAACGATGAACTATTTTGTCACGAGTTTATGGATCGTGGTTAGATACAGCATTCTCAGGAATTAGAAATTACGTGCTGGATGATTTTGGATTCGTGGATTATTCAAATTGAATAAATAATATGATTTAGATTTCCACAAAAAATTATTGTTTTTTAACACAATTGTTTCGCTAACATGGTTCTACATTTTGAATGACAGTTTCACTGAGGTAATTCTGTATTTATGGCTGTCAATTTTTTACAGAATGTAGTCCCAAATAGGGAAATTAATATTGAGGTATGTTAGGATTTTTTCAGGAAGATGTTTAATAACGGGGACCGGTCAACATCTGTTTGTTCATTCAAAAATGAGCGTGAATCCAGCAACGGATTCCAGCAACACTTTTATCGCTTCGCGGACGGTGCCTTGCGCATTCTGTAACTATTGATCCCGGCTGAAAATTTGCTCTAAGGAATTATTCGCTTCTGAATTTCAACAGTTGACTCATTGAGTTGTTTCTATAAGATAATAAAGAAACTCGATGATTTAAAATGTTCGGCGTGATCCATTGCAATGCGCTTGAGGTGCTACAAATATAATTTGAATCTTTGGAATGGGCTATTCGATCAAGTAAGACGAATTCCTGAAAAGACGTTGTCGCATATGTTTAATGAATTTAAGGTGATACAAATGACTTGGATAATCATTAGAATCGATGAAATCCAGTGTCGCGCTTCAGGAAGGGTACGGAGGGATTGGAAAAAATGCAAGTCCATCAAAAATAAAAAAGCGCTGTCGCATCATCTGACGATATTGGGATCGTTAATTTTGATATTTAGAATACTCTGTTATCAATGGAATCGATTGTTGGGCTTCAGGAAGGGCAGCACAATGAGCTCCATTCAGATTGCGACAATGGTTATAAACTATATATCGTATGTACGATATTTTTGGAAAAAACGAGTTGAGACAGGTGTAATAATTAAACATCAATTCAAGTGAGGAATTTATTTTTATTGAATTTTGAATTTTTTATAGTAGAAATTTTCAAAGTCCGGTCTTGCCCTTCCTGAAGCCCGACAATCGATTCTGTTGACAACAGAGTATTCTTAACATAAAAATTAACAATCTAAATATAGTGAGATGGCGCGACAACGCTCCTTTTGATTTTTGTTGGACATTGAATTTTTTTCAGTAGAAATTTTATAAGTCCTGTCCTGGCCTTCCTGAAGCCCGACAATCGATTCCATTGATGACAGAGTATTCTTAATATCAAAATTAACAACCTCAATATCGTCAGATGGTGCGATAACGCTTTTTTTATTTTTGATGGACTATGCATTTTTTCCAATCCCTCCGTACCCTCCCTGAAGCGCGACACTGGATTTCATAGATTCTGATGATTATTCAAGTCATAGATAGATAGATAGATAGATAAATTTATTCGTCATCAGCATAACATGACAGGTCAATACTAATACATAGCATTATATAAAACAAAGTTATACTAAAAATAACATCACTAACATGAGAATATTTAAAAACCGACGAAAAAACATATATTACTGAGTCTATACAGTTCAATATTTCACTACGATTGCTGCAGTATTTTCACGCATTTTTGAAATTTATTCTATAGAAATCAACATATTCTTTCACGCTATAGAAAGCTTCATTTGTCAAAATTGATTTGATTTTCTTTTTAAATTGTGTGTGATTCAACAGCGTGATCTCATTCGGCAGTAAATTGTACAAAACAGAACCAGCATGGTACGGAGATCTTTCATGAAACTTATGGTAGTGCTTCGGAAGATGAATTCTATGTCTTGCCCTTGTTTCATATTCATGGAATTCTTGACGACAAACCAATTCTGATCTCTTCGAGTGTATTAAATTCAGCAATGTATACAAATATATACATGGTAGAGTGAAAAGAGAATAGGTCCTGAAAATTATCCTACATGACGTCTTAGGTTCTAATCCAAAAAGGGGTCGTATTATTCTATTCTGCAAGACAAACGGCCTGTGAGCATCAGTTGAGCTCCCCCACACCAAGATACTGTATCTCAAGATAGAACACACATTTGAATGATAATATGTAAGTGCGCCTTCCATGCCTATAAATCTCTTTATGTGGACCAGTGTATAAAAGCAGGTATTCACTCTCCTGCACAAAACATCTATCTCCCTGGACCATCCTAGATGGTGATCCAGAGTGGTGCCAAGAAGTCTGACTTCATCAGACAACAGCAAGACCACCTCATTGAGCACAAGGTGAGGCTCCGCCGGTAGTTTAAGTGCATTGTGAAATTCAATTGCGGTAGTCTTCTCAAAATTTATCATCAGTCTATTTTTATCGCACCAGTTTTCAAATTCACGAAGTACAGTTTCAGCTTTTTTTGCTAATCCTTCTCTCGATCTATCAGAAATGATAATAGATGCATCGTCGGCTTATAAAAATACTATTCCATTTGTTATATACTCAGGTAAGTCATTTACAAAAAGTAAGAAAATCAATGGTCCCAAGACACTTCCTTGCGGGATACCCAAACCCGTGTCAAAAAATTCAGAGGAGCCACCCTCTATCTTAATGCAGATTTTCCTATTCTTTAGAAAAGATGTTAAGCACTGGTTCATGAAACCACGTATTCCCATTCGCTCCAATTTTTCCGAAACAAATTCAGCTTCAAGACAGTCAAATGCCCTCTGCAGGTCGAAACACAACATCAGAACGTACTCACCATTGTCCATCTTTGTGGAAACTAATTGGACTATTTCCACGATTGCAGTTCCCGTCGATCTGTCTGATCTAAATCCGTGTTGTGCTTCGGTGAATAGTTTATTCTTCTCCAGAAATTGCGTCAGTCTATGGGCTAATACTTTCTCGAACAGCTTCGAGAAAACACTAACAATCGTTATCACTTTTAATTCATTAAACATTAAACATATGCGACAACGTCTTTTCAGGAATTAGTCTTACTCTATCGAATAGCCCATTCCAAAGATTTAAATTCTATTTAACAATCAGCTTAGGAATATGAATCTTATCGAATGCCTTGCTGAAGTCGGTGAACACCACATCTACTTGGATTCCATTATCTAAATGGTCCTGAAGATATTCAATGAAGGTGACCAAGAAGTTGAAGAAACCGTGCTGTTCAGGAATTATTTGAGCCTTTACTAGATGAAATAGATGGGGCAGAGAAGGTACTCAAAAACTTTCTCAAAAATACAGAGCTTACTTATCGGTCTATAGTTTTCAATTTTATCTTTGCTTCCTGATTTATGAACTGGAGTTATGCACGATTCTTTCCAGCGAACCGGAAATATCCCACTTTTCAATGACTTATTGAAAATAATCGTCAAGGGAGCCGAAAGAGAGGCACTGCATGGTTGAACAAAAAAGCTTGAAATTGAATCAGGACCGGAACCCTTCCTACGATCCAACCCTTAGAGAGCACGTTCAACTTCATCATTTTCGAATAGAATTCTACTTAAGTTGAAGGAATTATTTTCATTCATCATTTCGACTTCACAAAGAACATGGTTAGATGGAACATAAACCTTCTCAAAAATATCCGCGAAAGGATCACTTATATGCTCCCCTCCCTTAGCTGTTCTGCCCTCAAATGACATCTCGTTAGGACATCCTAGGTTTTTACGTTTAGCTGATACAAATTGAAAAAACCTACTCGGATTTTCCGACATCTGTATTCCACATAGTCCCGCCGAATATATTGTTTACATGTGGCGCTTGAATTCAAGATGATCCGACAAGTTTTCCATTTTCTATGAAATTTTATCTTACGGTGCATCAGTTTTCTAGTAATTTTTGTAGCATCTCAAGTGCATGGATCACGCAGAACATTTTAAATCATAGAGTTCCATTATTATCTTATAATAACAACTCAATGAGTCAACTGTTGAAATGCAGAAGCAAATAATTCCTAAGAGCAAATTTTCAGCCGGGATCAATAGTTACAGCATGCGCAAGGCACCGTCTGCTAAGCGATAAAAGTGTTGCTGGAATTCGTTGCATTTTTCACAGTCGTCATTCAAAATAATATTTTGTGAGTTATATTTGTTTATTTCGAGGGCTTCTAAATATGTTATTCTTGAACTTTTACTTTCCGTATGGAGGATTTCAAACCATAGGTTCTTGAAATCAAAAGAAATACTTTTTTCCCATACCCTTCTGCTATATTCTAGATATAAGCATTTTAAATTTTCACATTAGGCAAATACCCCTCTGTAGACCAGTTTAGTTTAAATGAAAATTACATTATTTTCCCTCTAAGAAATGACTCAAGTTTCATCAGATGATTGTATGGATTTAATCCCTCTCAACTTCAAAAATGGTGTAATTCAGGAAAACAGATGATGAATGATTTTATCTGCAAAAAGACTAATGATTCTAGGAAGTACAAGATACGGACCTTTAGTTTTAGTGATTTTTGTTTTTCATGCAACTTAACCAATCTGTACAGTAGTAGTTAGAAACCCACAAGAAGTAGAATAAATCTATTGGTGCCAAAATATGAATGACTGTTATCAAAAACCTTCCACAAGAGATCATTTCAATTGATATTGTGTTTGAATATTACAGGTGAGAATGAAAGATTTCTATGAAATTTCATCACCTTATATCTTTTGAACGCGGCCAAGTTTGGAAAAATGTTATGAGAAGAGAATGTTTTTTTTTACGTCAAAAATCTATGGTTAAAATTAACGGAGTAGTCAGACTCACACTGTATAATGCCCAATTGCAAATCTCATTCATAATACCTCCTAAAATTTTGGTACAGTCCCATATTTCTATGTTTTTTCCATTGATAAAATTTTTTTATTATATTTCCTCTCGTATTTCCTCAACTATATCAACTCGAAACATGGCAATGTTTATATTACTCTCTTTGGCATCAAGATCATTAGGTGAAAACCAAGTTTTATCTTTTTTGTATAACAGCACTTTGCTTGATTAAATTTTTATCCCCTGATGAAAAATTTGAATCATTTGCAAAATTCGTCATTTTGGCAACCTCAGTGCTTGCAGTAACAGTATCAAATTGGTTTACCGCAATGAGAAAAGGTACAACTCCCAGAATGCAACCCTATGGAAATCCAGAAATAGTTTGCACTACTAATATCTGATGTCAAAATCATTGAATCTGTAGTCCCAATGGCTAATGCTACTACAATTACCCGCCTAAAAAAAGAAGTTTTATCGACACTTAAAATACCCCTAGTCTGACCAATCCATAAAATATTTCCACCCTATTCACCAGCCTCTCCATTTTTTCGGCCAAGAGGCACAAGACGCCTAGACAAAAAAAATCCTTCACAGATACGTATCAATTAAATTCGTACCGCCTTCTTAATTGATACAAACGGAAGTTGGCCTCACAATCTTCACGAATAATTCTTCTTCAAATGTCAGGAGCGTAAAACGTTAAATACCGTCAGATTAATGGGTTGTTCTGTACGTCTTGGTGTCGGTGCCTCGACCGGTAGATTAACAAAACGAACAGAAAGTTGAGCTAATATTCCTTCAGCAACGTGTATCTCTAGATAAATCGGACATTGAAGGCGACGGTGTGAACGGGAGAAATTGTTAATATTCAGTTGGAAATGAAGACGTATGTGTTTCCTTACGTTAAGGTTCACGTGGAAGTCGTCGTGGCCATTAGTTCAATAGGACCTGACGTTGGTAGATTGATTGTTTTCTGAGTTCGGAGTTGAGGTGACCTTGGCAGTGATTCACGAATGGAAAGAACACTGATTGATGTGTTATTTTCATAAAGGTTTTATTTACATCATTCGATAAGAGAATTAGTTTAGCAATAATTATATGTCTTTCTTAAGGACATAAAGAAGATCAAACGCACTGACATGAGGTGGTCATGTTATCATCAAGTGAAAAAATTAATTTCTAAAATATATCACAACGTTTGCGCGTTAGTTCCTCATTCAGCTATCATTTTCAAAGATCAATCCGAAACGCATTCGATTGGGTACGACACTGAGAGGTCAAACTTGAGTATGTCCGGTCGTATACAATCTTAGGAAGGAGATGAATTAGAGTTTACAAATTTTCAGTCTAAGCTAATTGTCTTAATATCTCGGTCAAGTTTTTTATTGACCCAAATTCGATGAATATCCAACCAATCATTTGAAACATGAGAATCATTTGAATAACGATATATTATATATTCTTTTGAACTTTTGGCTTACAATATTTAGTTAGCAAACATTAAAAGGTTAGTGACGGTGTGTCATACAATTCGGCCTATGACATAAAAGCCTAGGAAAAAAACCCCAGGAAAAAAACCCTGGCTCCCCGCCTAAGTGTGAAAGTACAAAAATAAACTGAAATATAATTTAGGGACTACTTTCTTCAAAAGTGGTCTTCTATTGATGGAAATAGAGACTTCTTCAAGTTGCCCACATTGAATCTGGAAATAAAAAGACAAAAGCAGAAAAAAAAACTGAATAGCAAAAATACAAAATTTGAAAGAGATTAAGAAATCATCCTCAAATTCGCCTTTTTGGATTAACTCGATACTGTGAATCAAGCTTTTTCAAGGTTTTTTAGCATAACAAGCTAACCTGTAAATTTTACTAAGGAGATAATCAATAAATACATAACATTTTATGGTTCCTCTTTCACGAAGATTTTTTTTTAGTTTCAATATGTGTCTCCTGAAGGAGAATAATCTCAACACCATAGCCCTTTGTTAGTTTAGAAATATAATCACTTCTATTTTCTTCCAAGAAAAATTTGGTCAGTTCTTAATCCTTTTGAGGACAGGTCATGGTCGTTCCAATAGCATGCTATTTATATGGAACTCAGTTCCTAGCGCAAGTTGTGAATGTGGAGAAGCAGAAGAAACAATACCTCATCTCATCAATAGTTGTTCCATATATAAATTTCATTATGGTTTTAGGGCTATTAATGTGTTTCCGACTCTTTTTTGGAATGGGTTATGAATTTCAAACGAATATGATTCGTATTTTTGTTATTCAGTTCTTTTTTCTGCTTTTGTCTATTTATTTCCAGATTCGATGTGAGCAACTCGGAGAAGTCCCTATCTCCATCAATAGAAGACCACTCTTTAAGAAATAAGTCTCTAAAATATATTTCAGCTTATTTTTGTATTTTCACACTTAGACGGGGAGCCAGTTTTTTTTACTGGGGTTTTTTCCCTAAGCTTTTATGTGATACGCCGAATTGTATGACACCCCGTCACTAACCCCTGATCTTTATGCTTTATTGTTTGCTAACTAAATATTGTCAGCCAAAAGTTCAAAATAATATATATATACGAGGGCCGTTCAGAAACTAACCTCCGGTTAATTGAAAAAAATACACCAAGTTGAGTAAAAATATTTTAATATATACATCTTACAACTACATCTTTGCACTATTTTTCGACATAGTCTCCATAACGATTGAGGCACTTATCGTATCTCTTCACAAGCTTTGAAATTCCTTCTGCATAAAAATCACCCGCTTGTGCCTTGAGCCAGCATGTGACCGCATCTTTGAGCTCTTCGTCGTCATCAAACCGCTGGTACCCGAGCCATTTCTTCATATGCATGAAGAGGTGATAATCGCTTGGCGCCAGAACTTTTGCATCAACTGTCCGAACGAGTTCGTCAGTCACCAATAACTACCACTCCTCTCTTCATCATGAACGTTTTCTCGTCCACTTTTAAATAAACGTACCTATTCACGGACAACTCCTTCACTCATAAATTTTGGTCCGTACACGGCACAAAGCTCACAATGAATAGCTGCTGCAGAGTATCCTTTGGCTGTAAAAAACCTTATAACAGCACGCACCTCACATTTGGCGGGATTTTCTATTGCAGCACACATTTCAAACTGCCACAAAAACTAAACTAGCGCAGGTACGATGTACACTCGACTACGGCTTGGTGCCGACTGACCTGCTGAGCGCGTGAATGCACAGATGGCGCGCTACTCCCCCCCACTACCCGCACTGTGACCAATCGGAGGTTAGTTTCTGAATGGCCCTCGTTATATATATATATAACTCTTGTCCTTAGAAATACCCTCTATATTCAAATCTAATACACAAATTGTGATATAAGACTTATTTCATAACGATGAAGGGAAGAAAGTTGTGTGCTCAATTTTTTGAAAGACGTCAGCCTAAGAAAAAATTCAGAAGCTTCATCGAAAATATTCTATTACTTAAGAGATATTCGTCGACTCTCAAGAAAACACAACGCATATATGGTGTTTATTGATGCCTTGAATACTCTGAAATTCCATATCTGTATAGTAAACCCACGAGGAGATATCGCAGTATTTTTATGTCATGAAGTCAAAGGAGCTCATAGAATAAACCTAAGTATAGATAAAACAGTTTCATGAACTTTTACGAATATTAAAAGGTATGAGTTGAAATATGATATATTGAAGTTTGAATCTTTATTGATCATCAAAATAATTCATCCAATTATTTAAAAAGAGAACAAAAATATTAATTTATTTGTTTCGAAAGAACTTTTGTCTAGCAATATAAAGGGTGATTCATTTAGAGGTACTTTTTGTGGTAAGGATTTAATTGCAGATCGCGCATGAGTCATGTAAACTGAAGTGGTATTCTTGGTCACTAGTGTCTGCCATTTCATAATGAAACGGCACAGTGTCTACAAATTGTTCAGCTTTATAACAAAAATGGAGCTTCTCTGATAAATGTGTAAAGGGCACTTAGAGCGATTTACGGGCCACATAATCGGCCTACCGATCGCACAATTCACTCTACCATCACTAAGTTTGAGACTCAATATTCGTTATTGGATAATAATAAGTTCAAGAACTGAAGCCGACCGACCTACGGAATCGGGCTCTTGATAAGCTTGCAGAGGATCTACTCTTTTCCACAAAAGTTTTGTTCACTGATGAAGCCCACTTTCGGAGTAATGAACATAGTGAACAAATAGAATGCCCAAATCTGGTGAACAACCCGAAGAGACTCAAGAATTGCCGTTAAACCCAGAAAAACAACTGTTTGGAGTGGTTTATTGGCCGGTGGAATGATCGGGCCATATTTCTTCAAAATAGAGGACGACCGGAATGCTTCTGTGAATGGTAACCGTTATCGCACCATGATAACAGACTATTTGTTGCCAGAAATTGAATCCCGTGGTTACGACGAAATGTGTTCCGATCCTACAGTTCCAACAGACATCCCGTGAAACCATGGCTTTACTACGAGAGCATTTCAGCGAGCAGATCATTTCACGTTTCGGACCAGTGAATTGGCCGTCTAGATCATGTGACAACACACCTCTTGATTTTTTTTTCGAGGCTATGTGAAGTCCAAAGTCTGCATGGACAAACCGGCTACGATTGAGGTATTGGAGTCCAATATTACTCGAGTCATTGGAGAAATTTCACCCGAAATACTCACACGCGTCATCGAAAATTGGAACTATCGAATGGATATTGTTATCCGTAGTTGATGTCAAGATTTGAAAGAAATTATCTTCAGAAAATAATTGTGAAGAATGTTTCTTTTATTTGTTAATGAAGATTATGAATGAAATTGTTTTTATTAATTTTATTTTTATTTAAAAAAAAGTACCTATAAATGAATCACATTTTATTTCATAGTTTGAGAGATTCTTGTATTTTATGAACGACATCAAATATCATATTTGAGAATAGTTGCTTATAATTCAAAGCTTATGCAAAAAAAATTGTTGTTATAAAGAGAAGTAGTTTTGTTGTTTGAGGAAAACTGAACAGAAACAGTTTGGTTACTCTTGATTCGAATTTTTTATTTGTTGATTCTATTAGATACTCTACGTTCTCATTTTTTAAATTTCTCATAATAAACCTGAAAAATGATATCATTGTATAAACTTCCCGAACAAACTTGGCTGAGTTACTTTCAGATCACCTATAAGAATCTATAATAATTGTCACGACCTACATAATATCAATGGCTCCTTTCGAAGAAATTTCAATTTAATAAGAGGAATCAACAAGATGAAAACATGGATGATGATCTAAAAATTAGGAAGATTTTGTAGTCACTTATTGAGGGATCTTCTCGAAGGATTTTGGTATATATTTGTATTGCAAAAAATCAAAATTATTATTAACAAAATCAGTTAAAAAATTGGCATTCACTTTTTTGTAGATTACTGGAAAAATATTCACATTTACGCAATTCTGAGAGTGATCTCCGATAGACAAGCTCTGCAATTGAAATTTTTTTTCCTTAGTTATAATTTGACGTTGAAAATAGGTCACCCATGTTACATCTCCGCTTGAATATTAGTGACCACCGCTCAAGGGAGTATCATGAGATCATAAAACATATTTATAACATACAAGGTTGATTTGAGACCTCGATAGTTTCGCATAGTTGAAAAAGTATAAATTTTCTTTTGAAATATTTTTTGCTGTTTCATGGAACAGAGAAAATTATGATATGACAAAAATGTCAAAGCGTGCCAATAATTTATTATTTATTAATATTTCTAATTATTAGTTAAGAAATTATTAAGCCTTCAACAATCAATTTAGACTTTTGAGTAGTTGGGCGAAAGGAACCAGGACTCAGGAAGAGCTTTGTGTTATTGGACGATACGGCTTTACCATCTAGTTCAGAATATCCTCAATGCCTTGGAGCGAAAAAACGATATTGTTCATCTTTGAAAAATTTTTCTAGAAAAAATGGACGTGTGCCAAAACAAATAAAAACGCTCCAGTAATGTAAACTTATAGTAGAGTCTGAAGCATGTAGAAAATTTCTGAAAACGGAATGTACAGGGTTTTTTTTCAACCTGCATTCTTAATCTGAACTTATCATTATTCCCATTCTGTATTTTTGAAAAAATGTTGGAATTATTGAAAGAAGATAATCATATTGTTCTACACTGAAAATTTCATCAAGATTGATCAAGCCATACCAAAGTTATGAATAAAAGAAAAATCGGTCGAATCGGACAAATCACGCTGTAGACTCTCAATGAAGGTCCCGAACCATAAACCCAACATTGTTCCGAAACTATATTGACTAGTGTATACTTCACTTAAAATCTGACGGTCTCCTCCGGAATCACCCTGTATATATAATTCAGAACAATATTACAGGGCAATTCTGCAGCAGAAAAATTATTGAAACTGCTTAATTTAGAGGAAAGAAAAAAAAAAGTTTTATTTGGTATAGAATTGGAAAAACAAACGAATTGTTATGAACGAATGCATCTAGTTGCAAAAAGGAAATAATTTTATTCGAAATTGATTTCGAAATGATCTTTATTCACTTTAAATTTAACGAAAAATTACTGAACTTGAATTACAATTCAAGATGTGTCAAATTTTTATCGCTTAGTAGGTGCTTCAATCCCAATATCGTATGATATTTTTTTATTTTGTTTAAACGATGTATTATAAAATGAAATTATGATAATGAAGTATATGTAACGGCGGCGACCAAAAAAACGCCATATATATAGACTCAATCAGTTCAGAACATTTTCTCCTCATTATCCGAAAATTACAGTTATTTGCCCAAAATAGCTCACTATTCTACTAGGAAAACCACACATAAATGTGTGAAACCAAACAGAAAATCGAGTTCTGGAAAAAAAAATAGGTAATTCTTGACATAGAAGAACTGCTGCGTGCCAAATTCGAGAATTTTCCCCTTAGAAATAGAAAAACGTCTATTTCACTGAATATGTTCATAACATTATTGTTATTATTGCAAATTCGAATCAATTCATTCACCATTTAATATTCCACAACCACCTTTGTTGAATAAACCTAACAATTGGCATCACCTACAACAAATCCTGTCAACAAAGATCCCCAATATATCATCCATAAATCTTGAAGAGTACGATCTAGAAATAACCCTACTACAACCGTCCGGCCCACACATTTAAAAGCTTAAGGACAAAATTACAGGATCCTTCTACGTTATAATGTTACTTATTTATTATAAGGCAACCCGCTCCATTATATAAAACCCGTATATTGTATATATCATGAACGTATTAAGAACATCGTACGAACAGCCGTAACTGACTATTTGCGTAATTTCTAAGACCTAATGACCACGATTACTGATGGAGATACAACGGAGTATCTTTGTTGTGCCTAATTGGTTTGTCGAACGTGAAAAAACTTCAATAATCGATGCATTTCATCTGGATGGTTAAGAGTAAAGCGGATTCTTGTCACCTAGAAGACATCTCGAGTTAATGAATTCCATTGGCGATAGAATATTGAATTCTAAAGGTGCGCTTGCATGGAAAACAAAATTTCTCCACCATGAGCAGAAGATTGTTGAATCAACGGAAAAACCTCAAGCAATATGCAGCAATTGCAATGAGCATCATTCCGGCTAAGAGAAAAACTAAGGAAAATGGGACTATTCTGGGAAACTTAATATTATTATATTATTATTACTATTATTTTAGAACCACCATGTACATAAACAAACTTACGTCAGAAATTAAAAATAACTACTAATGGCAGTTTTGCTTGAAGCTTAAATTCCCTTCAGCATGTCAGTGTTTTTCTGTATTTTGACAACACACATTACTTTTCTGTGAATGAGCCGATTCGATTAATTTTCCCCCAACGAAAAACTGAATTCATATGTCCGACCACAGTCAATCGAAAATTGAAATTTCTGACGGACTTTTTGACATTCCTTTTTTCCGATTTCACTTCAAATCTGTATGATCAGATGTATAATTTGGGGCTCTTTCCACAAGTTTTGAGCGTATCAGGAGATTGGAAATTTCCTGTAGTTTCGTTTATGATCGCCCCCCAAAGTTTCAATGAGCTATGAGTCAATGTAATTAATCAACATCAGTATTAACTTTTGTGATTGTTTGACTCAATTTGAGAGTAAATAAGATATCAAATACGTCTATTCATGCACAAATTTGTGTTTAAATACGTCGGATATCTCATCTAGTACAAAAAATTTCCATGGGAATTGGAAAAAAAATTTTCTTACGTGTCGTTTTCAGCGTGATTTTTGTCACCTAATGAGAATTTGTTCCATGCTACAACTTAATCAGATGCATATTCTAGAAATAATAGGGGATAACCAATTTCAGATGCTCATAACTCCAGAACCGTTGTACGTATTTGGTTCAATAACGAACCTGACCGAGATGTTTGGACAGTTAACCTATTCTGAAAATATGAAAACTCTAGCTAATCTATTTCGGAAGGTGGAGAGAATACGGCTGGTCGGGCAGAAAAACTTAAGTTTTGAATGATTGTTTGTGCTATTACCATCATCTATTGTGGATGTAATGTTTTCCTACGTTTCGATAGACATCTTCTATCTTTATCAAGGAGGAAAAGTAAAAAACCTTTTGAAAATTATCAAGTTTCAAAAAGTCAATATTGACAGAAGTCATGAAAGAAAATGAATTATGTTATATACTCATCTGTGATATGATGATCTTTTTAAGTTGGATCGAACTATCGGCGTCCAAACTTCTGGCAGATCTATAGATGGAGCACTTATGGAATCAGGTGTTATTTTCATAAATGCTGTTTCTTTGATTTTTCTTCTTGCAAGTTTTTCTTCTTTGGATATTATTGATGCTTCATCCCACTTTATACGATGATTCTCATCTACAGCATGTTGGACCAACCTGGATTTGTCGCTGTCTAGTACTCGTAGAAGCTTCTGATCTTCTTTTATTCGTACATTCAGAGGGCGTTTAGTTTCTCCGATGTAAGATCTTCCGCACTCGCAAGGTAATTCATATATGCAGTTCTTTGTCCTTTGTGTCTCATTGTTAGGCTTAACTTTTCTAAGTTTAGCTCTGATAGTGTCTTGAGTTTTGAATGCAGTCGTTATGTTGTATCTATTTCCAATTCTTCTCATTTTCTCCGACAAACCTTTTACATAAGGAATTACGGTTTTAATGGTCTGATTTATATCTGTTGGTTCAGGTTGACTTTCTCTTGTTCGTCTAGCTTTTTCTCATATCTTTTTGGGGTAGCCATTGCTTCTAAGAGTTTTCGAGATGTTATTTATTTCTTCATTTTGGTCTTCTTCAGTGCAACAAATATTAATTGCTCTATCAAATAAACATTTTGCTACTCCCAATTTAGTGTTCAGTTGGTGGTTTGAATCAAAATGTAGATATTGTCCAGTATTCGTTGGCTTTTTATACACAGTGGTTCTTGGGATTCCATTTTGTTTATGTACGAGTACATCTAAGAATGGAAGTTGTCTGTCTTTCTCGATTTCCATTGTGAATTTAATTGATTCCTCTTGATTGTTTAGATATTGAAGGAAACCATCTATAGTGTCTCTTCCATGTTGCCAAATAATGAAAGTATCATCTACATATCTTTTCCACAGTTTGGGTTTAAGTACATATTTTTCGAATGCCTTCTGTTCGAAAATTTCCATATATAAATCAGCTAAAATTGGTGATAGTGGTGAACCCATGGCCATTCCAAATTCTTGTTGATAAAAGATGTCTTCAAATTGGAAATATGTTGTTTCAATACAAATATTCATTTCCATAATTGCATTCACGCTTAGTGTAGTTCTTTCACTAAGGGTTTGATCTTCTTCAAGCATTTTCCTAACTATCATAAGTGTTTTATCTGTCGGAATATTAGTGAACAAACTGATGATGTCGAAGCTGACCATAACGTGTTCTTCCAAGATTTCTTGATGTCTCATTATTTCTATGAAGTGTTTCGTGTTTCTTATCATCGATGTTGAATTACTTTTTAATGGTGATATAATTTTCAGCAGAAATTTAGCCAATTGGTGGCATGCTGAATTTCTCGAACACACAATTGGTCTTAGAGGAATATTTGCTTTGTGTATTTTTGGTAGACCATATAAATGTGGTGGTTTACTGAAGTGAGATGTAAGCCCTAAGTTTGACCCTGTATTGTTCATCAGGAAGCGAAATCCAATCAATTGAGACCATTTTCGGTTCGATATTCGAAAATAACAGACATTTAGATGAAACGAAAGCATGCTTTTATAATAGGTGTGCAAAAATAATACAACGAAAAAATTTGTTCAAGCCTTAGAAATCCATGGTCACATTCAAGACTCAATTCAAAGATTAATCTCGTATAGGCATGGAGAAATTATAGCAGAATGCTAAAGTTTCGGCGTTGTAGGTATAAAATATTAAGAATAGAGTTTCATCTTAAATCTACACTAATAAAAACAATACAACCAACCTTATCTCCAAAAATAAATCCTTAAAAAAAACACCTTGGAAGGAAACCAACAGATTAGGAAGAAAAAAGAAAAAAATTTGAAAAAGTGCACATCCTCTAATCTACTCACATGTACACTATACCCAAATTAGGCACCCGTACTCGAGCCTTGGGCTCACAAGTGCATTGAATAGTATATTTAGGGTTCTGGTGTTTTGTAACCCCTTTGAGTTCCTTAAGATGGAACCAAGAGTTTTGATGCTTCCTGAGATGATTCAAGTTATGTGACAAAACAGAGTCCACGATCGAATAAGATGCTAAGAACTTTAAACTCAACAACCTTACCAAGAACGCCACCACTAATATTATGAAGGATGTCTATTGTGGTCTTTTTCGGCTGAAGGATATTACACTACATTTTTGAACGTTCAGGGGAAGTAAGTTGTCATTACACCAACGGTTTAGCCCCTAGAAGATATAGACAAAGCATTACGATCTGGGCATAATTTTTTCAATTTTTGTTTATACTTTTGCCTTTATTTTTGAATGAATATTTGCCTCTGGTATAGCATGAGATTCAAACCAAACATAGATAGGTGAGTAAATAGTGATTGCTCTCCACTCTGTAGAATGCATAACTCAGAACAACCATAAAGCAAGAGACAACTAGGCATATTCAACTTCTATCTCTATTAACTATTAAAATTCAAATCACAACTCAGAGAATCAACCAATTTTGCATATCTTAGTAATAAAACGGTGATAATGTGAGCGAGTAGCCCGTTAGATAAGGAAAACGGCTATTTTAGACGATCAAAATGGAAAGACTGTTGTTTCTTTAATTAAGTAAAAGTATGACAATCAATATTTACGACTGTAGGAAGTAGAAAGCATAAATGGTTTGTCTGATCCAGTTCTGTGCTCCACGGAGAATATTAACTGTGATGGGAATTATGTTTCTTATTGAATGATTTATAACTATATACTCGTTATCTTTTTTACTATGGGGAATTCTCTTAATGTTGTGATTTATATTATTTATTAAAATCAGAATTTTTTTTGGTACCATGTATTCATTTATGGAAAGTCTTGTGAAGGATGTACCAAGTTGTAAATTTGCGCGTTTGTTTCTTGAGACGGCCCTAAGATGAATTTATTACAATTGCGTGAAATTGATTCATGTTTCTGAACTGGCCATGGAATAATAAATGATTTCAACATTTTCATGAACAAAAAAGTCTCAACTGAATCTTAAATGATTTTAATCACAAAAAAAATTGAAATCAAATGATAACGTCAATCAAGCATGGTTATACCAGTTCTAGCAAAAATTAAAAAACGTTCTATGGTGGGATATTTGAATGTTGTCGATGTGATGAAATTCTTTTTACACATGGATGATGTAGAAGATATGGGAAAATACGTTACTAGGACATTGCGGCTAACAAAACATTTAACAAGAAGAAGATTCACCATAATCGATGATGGCTGCAGCTTCAAGCCCTGCATGTTATACAGTAAATCTTCGGCCTCCTGGAACAGAAATCCTAAGATTTTTTTCGACATACCGACATGAAAAGTGCATTTCCCTTAATGCTGGCCACCACACTATTGGTGGTGTCCCAAAGAAAATAGCGAAATATTTAGGTTTAAAAGACCCAGAGTTATACACCGGCCACTCTTTTCGCATAACTGGAGCCATTACTCATTATGACAAAAACACATATTCAGTGCTCTTATGAAAACAATAGGCGCCTTATTTTCTATCCAAAAAATTATACTCAATTCTATGTTTGAGGATTTTTCAAAAATACCCAAAACTTGTCAATTTTATTTATAGGAATATACTTATACTATGCATTCACTTTTTCAATACTCGGATTTTCTGATATTTTTCCGTATTATCTTAAGCTCACAGCGCAGTTATTCTGTTTATGTAATAAGATGTAACGAATATGTTCATTGAGTGTCATAAAAACAAATTGAATACATGGAAGGTGTGCTAATCACGTGTTTTGCGACAAAATTAAGGACATTCACGTTTTATTCACCATCGCGACCCATGAAGATGTGTTGATTTATCGCAAAGAAAAATATTGAGAACTTCCCATTAGTTGTCATATCAATATAAAAATATTTTTCGTACTTCCGGGCCTAAAGTGACAACTTCACTCCCTTGTGACAGGTACTAAAGTGTCACATTTAATCCCTCCGGGATTAAATATTGACGAAACTCCCGAAACAATTAAATCACAAACAAACGAATTTAAGGGATATTTTATTGAAAAATACAATTAATTAGAATGGTAATTAACGTTAATATTCAAATTAACATTGTGACAGTTCGTCATATTGACCAGTCTTTCCTGGGTTAATCCAGCAGGTAACTGACGAGTAACAGATAGGTCCTTCTCATATTGAACTGGTGTTTGTTTCGAAGATCCTGCGGAAACAGGAAGCGAGAATGAGGACTGTGGCATAACTATAATGGACGAATCAGCGACTTGACCAAATATTTTATCTGAAATTTTTTGTTTATTTTTAATAGACGATTCAATATATCCCTCGGCCACGTTGGAGGATTTCCATCCTACATGTCTCTTCAGCACGTCTATTGTTGTTCCCGAATCAGCTAACAAAGACGCAGATGTGCGTCTAAAACAATGTCCCGTATAAGACGTCGCATTTTCTAATTTCAAGAAAGCTGCTATTTGCCGTGGAAATGTACCAAACATGTTTTTTCCTACTACTCGCGTAGTACATTCTTTGTTGATGTATTGAACAAAAAATTTTGAATGAGGTGTCCCTGTCTTTCGCAATGCCACATATTTTCGAAATATCGCCACAAAACTGATGGCACTGTTTTCTGAATTTTTGATAACAAAATTTCGGTCAATTTTATTTTTGGTGTTTCTAATCGCAATTAGGAAGGAATCGCCCAAATCTCTCACATCGTCGATTTCTAAATCAACCAACTCTTTTCCACGACAAGCTCCCGCAACGCCCAAAATAAGTGCAACGACAAAAAAATTGATTTCTTAAAATTTCTGAATATAAACACATTTCCAAATTTACCTTAAGCATTAAATATTTATCATCCGGAGCCTCCCGTAAGAACTGATCTACCTGCTCAGACGTGAGAATTCTTGACTTCTTTGGCTTAAATCCCTCATTTCTTCTCTTCAAAAAAGCTAATATTTTTGGAAATTTACTTATATCAATATTTTCTCTAATGTTAATAACCGATTTCAGCATTGAGTAATGTGCCCAGAGAGTTGAGGCACAAACCGCTTTTGATTTATCATTGAAGTAGACTAACAGCGCATTTTCAGTAGGTTGTCTCACATTTTTTAAGCTGCACCACTTTTTAAAAGCATCGTACTGCTGCTCGTATAGTTTTCTAGATTTCGGTGGTAAGAATTGTTCACCTACTTCGGCTGCTCTTTTGTCAATATCAGATACACCTTCTTCACTCATGATACCAATAATTATCAATAACAATGTTTCTTTACAATGACACTAGTAATGACAATGTTTCTAAATTATAATTGTCACAACGCAATGTTGCTATGGTAACTTATTTTAAAGACAGTTTATTAAATGAGTTGAAGAGAGAAAAAACTGATTGAAATTATTGAAATAATCAATAAAATCATACCGGAAGTACGAAAAGTATCGTATATACCTTGCGACTGTAGTACATTTAATCCTTCAGATAAATTATGGCCCTCCCTGCGGTCGGGCCATAAACTTTACCATCAGGATTAAATGTACTACTTCAGTCCCGCGGTATATAATATACTATTTTTATAATTCATTGATGAAATTCTGAATAACGACATTGATTTCGATAATGGAAGTAGAGCAGTATCGTGAAAATATGTCATTTTACGGATAAGGACAAATCCAGAAAGTAAAAGAAATATCTTGGAAACAGAGAATAATTGTTGAGTAATATTTTTTATACATTGTTCAAAGTCTATGACAATATTTACTAAGTCCTCTTAACTTTGTATTTCATAGTATGATTTGGTGGTTTTAAGAGTTGGTGATGCGTTAACTAGGAAACCTTGTAAGTAGTTGATTTATTCTGAATAATTCTTCCCGGTTCCACCATTTGAATTCGATTGGATTATTCTCTGCGGGAATTCAAGCAAATAATTTGGTTTTCCCAAAATCGGAATATCCTATATCTTTCAATTGAACCTGAATGACAAGAAATGTTATATAATTCTATAAACCGTAGGGAAAAAATGATTTGTTGATATTTGTTCATTGATGAAAAAACCCATTTATATTATATACGTTTTCAAATATCTATCAGAAATTTAGATGAGAAATAACCTTTGACAATATATATTTAAAACGAAATTATCATATAATGATCGAAGTTTGCAAGCCCCAAAAACTTTAATCATGGTTTTCTACATAGTTAAACATAAACTAATTCTAATAAACTTCCTTCAATTTTACTCATTTGAAAAAAATTGTTTGGTTATTCCCATTTATAGATGAATGGTTAGGTTACGTTAGGAGCTGTATAGGTAGTAAAATGCTATTTAGAAATTGCATGTGCATAAATCATAACACTTGACTTGTTATGAAACCTCAATTCGCTTCGGGTACATTCGATGCTCTGCATTATTAATCCGACTATAAATAACGTTTAACAACAATAGGAAAAAAAATTAGTGCATATTGTTAAAGAGATCCTTATCGCCCATATCAGATCGAGATTTCATTTGGGATTCGCGTCTTTCGTAATTTTCCATTGTGATTTCTAATAGGGTCGATCGATTGAAAATACGATATAAACTAGTTTCTATTTGCTCCGGTTTCGACTTTCATAAGTTCACGACCTGCGTGGTAATTGTCGTTTTATAATCCCATTGGCCGATTCGATCCGACCTGAGATTCAATCCAGTAAGCATTATATTATGTTGGAACTCGTTCACACCACACGATGTATACAGGGTGAGTCTTTGACCACTGCGTAAATTTTAACCATAAGTTCTTGAGATCAAAAGAAACACTTTTTTCCCATACCGTTTCACAATATTCAGCTGCGTTAAAAAGATATAAGCATTTTAAGTTTTCACATTGGGCGAATACCCCTCTGTAGTCCAGTTTAGTTGAAAATTAGCTTCCACAGCATCTACTATTGATTCTGAATTGTTTAAAAACATATATATCTATTGAACGAGGCGAAATTAGGAAAAATGTTAGAGGAGGAAAATGTTTCTTTGGACCTCAAGAATCTATAGTTAAAATTAATGCAGTGGTCAAAGACTCACCCTGTATATTGTTTTGCAGATGATATTTAGATATTTAAACTCCATTTAAGAATTATTCACACTGAAAAAGGATTTAGTTGTGCAGCCGAACCTTTATTTCTTATTACTCAAACTCAAAATGATTTTTAATGGTAGTTTAATTGAACAAGTCTTTTCTAGAAAGTGTAAATATACCAAAATAACTAAAATTAACAATTATAGTCTGAAACTTCCTGAAAGTATTAGCTATATATATACCTATATTTATTCTAGAAAACAGTGTTTTCTTTGTTTTGTTTTGATTGTGTTATACACAAATCTTGAAACACATGTTTCGTATTCTATTTCATTTTTTGATTAATTCTTCTATTGTTTTTTTTTATCCTTTGATGCTGCGATAAGAATGAAAAATTATCTTTTATTCATAACTATTAGATATTTTGGTTTATTTACACTTTCAAGAATAGACTTGTTCAATTGAATAATTTGAAATATGGGAAAAATTCCATTTTAAGTCAATTTCATTCTATTAACATAAACTCAATTCTTCATAAGATCATAAAATGCAGTTGTAATTTTCTGTGTCGATTTGTTGAACGAGATAATACACTAAGCTTATATTTGAGGTTTTTGGAATATTAGCTGATTTCAAAGTATCATTTTCATTTTTGTATCGTTTGCGACAGTTCAAGAAGTAAGCTGTAACCAAGAATTGTTTAAATTATTGTTAATTGAATATGAATGCACGATAAGAGAAAAATGTTTTACACATATCTTGAAACACATGTGTCATATTCTATTTCATTTTTTGATTTATTTTCCTGTAGTTTTTCTGAATTATTTGATGTTGTGATAAGAATGAAAAATTCTCTTTTATTCATCAAGGAAATTAGTGATTTCTATAATAAATATAGGTATCGGTGATAATTTCAAGAAGTGTAAGACTACATTTGTCAATTCTAGATATTTTAATAGAAATATGTAATAATTCTAAATAATGATAAATTTAATGAACACTAAATCCCAATATAATCCATCGATAATTGATAATAATAGCATATAGAATAAATTATAAATATTGAAAGGTATTTTTTGTTCTAGTAGAACAGCGTGGCGTCGGTTTGCCCGAATATCTGTTATTTTCAAATATCTAGCTGAAAATAAGGTCAATTGATTGGGTTTGACTACCTGATAAAAAATACAAAATCAAACTTGAGTATGTTCGACAGGCCGGCTGTATACTATTCATATTCCGAAAGAGATTAATTAGAGTTTTATATTTTCAGAATAGGTTAACTGTTCGAATATCTCGGTCAAGTTCATTATAGGGCTAAATCTGTCCAATAGTCCAGGAGTTAAGAGCATCTGAAATTTGATTTCCCCTTCTAAACCTAGAACATGCATCACGTGTAGTTGTAGCGTGTAGGATACCTTAATTAGGTTCAAACAATCGTTGTGGAGATTTGAATTCATTCACTAAAATTCTCGATAACTTTTTCATAAGGGCATTTATTAGATTTGACCATTAAGTGTCTGTTCGTGAAGCGAATCACAACTTACAAACACTGAAAATTTAACTGAAAGATAAGTTTGATACCAATCTGTCATTACAGCAAATTTACTCATTATTGGAAATTATTACCTTATGTAAGTACATTAATATACCTATATTCAATTTTCCATTAATGTATGTATTTTTTTTGGGAATTTCTTCAAAATTTTCTAGCGTGACGATTTCTGCGAAATTTTGCAAGCTGTTTTGTTGCAGGTTGCCTCAACAATATTTCAAGTATCAACTTAATCGAATAGATATTCTAGTAGTTATCGAGGAAACAAAATAACGAACTTGACCGAGATATTTGGACAATCAACCTATTTTGAAAATATGAAAACTCTAGCTGATTCCTTTTGGATGCTAGAGAGGATACGGCCGGCCGGACAGACTCAACTTTCGACACGAATTCTTCATCAGGGAGTCGAACCCAATCGATTGAGACCATTTTCGGCTGGATATTCCAAAATTACAGACATTCGGGCAAAATGTTAGGCACTTTGTTCGGGTGAACAAGAGCGCCAAAAAGGCCATTTTCGTATCTGAATTCCAAAGAGAAATTTTATTTTCTAAATGTCAACATAAATACTATTCTTACTGACTAAATGAATGGAAGTAACATGGTTATTGGTACATCGATCAATATCACTGTTGAAAGAAGTTGTAAAAACTTTTCTTTTTATTGAAACTGTTTATTCATAAAAGATTTATCTACCAGATATAGAAGAAATACTGCAGTGAAATATTTCAATTATTTTCAATCAATAATTTGATAATAATCTTGATAAAGTTCTAGTATAAGTAGGTAACAGCAGATAATTCGGGTTTCCCGCTTATTCGCTTATTGATGTCTCCGCGAAAACTTTATATTTTCACTGTTTTCTGATTACTGCGCTTTCATTGATCCTTCAATCCAACGTTTTTAATCGAATCCGATATATTCCGAATTAATTTCGATTCGGAATTTTCAAAAGTTCTTTTCCTAAGAGATTCATGCATTTCACCGATGTTAATATTCGAGGAATTCTTCACAGACAGGTTCTGTGAACAGCTGGTGGTTCTTTATGACCGGTCCAATGAATACGATTCACAATGAAGTAGAGAATTATGGGATTTTGTGATTTATTTCGATGTTCGGATATGTTCTTTTTCCGGTTTCTGCTCTTCGATTTTATGCTTTGGATCTATGTAGAGAACAAAGATTTCTTAGGATTCATATCATCTTTACAGTCTGAACACTGCATTAATATTTTTCAAAATATATTCCATATGTAACTAATAGCAATTATGGCATGTTTTTTTCTAAGTAATGTTTACTAATTGAAGACAATTTTGTACCCATTGATTTCTACAATTGACAGCTGTACGGCTAGTAAAAATACATGTGTACTAATCCATTACATATATTGCTTTATTCAACAACTTTTCACGTACTTATATACATATATGCTTATATATTAATATATATTAGTGAAAAAATTATCATTTTGAGTCAATTGCTGTTGTTTTTTTCTCAAATATCAGATCGAAAATGTTCTCAAAGTGACGGGTTTGACTTCATATCGATAAATTCGTGATCAAACTTCAATATGTTTAGCAGTATATTAAAACGAGATGAACGAGCAATTTGGTGACGTTTCCTGATTTCAACTCACTTGGTCTATTTAATTTCACACCTATATATTATATCTTTTCCGAATATTTTTAGAGTAAATGAATTTTATGTTATCGAGGGACTATATAATCAAACATTTCAAAGAATTCTAATCTCTATGATTTTATCGGCCTGCGTAAAATATGCTGAAGAAACAGTACCTCATCTAATCAATAAATTATATTATAATAATTATATATAAATTTCAAGATGGTTTTGAGGCTACTCACGATGTTTCAGATTCTTTCTTGGAATGGGTTAGAAATTTCAAACAAATTTAATATGTATATTCTGTATTCAGTTCATTTTTCTGCTCTTGTCTTTATATTTTCAGATTCGATATGTGCAAGTTGAAGAAGCCTCTGTGATTATTACTTGAAGACCACTCTTGAAGAAAAATTCCCCCAAATATATTTAAGCTTTTTTATGTACACACAACAATATTTATGCGGGGAGCCAAGTTTTTTTCAATGGGTTTTTTTCCCTAAGTTTTATTTATCGAATTATATGGCATCCCGTCACCAACCTCAGCTTGTTTGTAAGCCAATAGTTCAAAAGAATATATATATGCTTGGTCTTTTATCTGAAATATGCAAACTTCATTCACAGAATTTAATTTTACACCTATATCGTTATATCGTTTTTCATACCTAGAGCAAATGAATTTTATGTTATCGAGGGACTATATAATCAAACATTTTTAAGAATTTTAATTTCCATGATTTAATCGACGTGCGAAAAATAGAACAATCGTACCTATTTGGATCAATTTGTGTTAGGATCACTAACTCCAAAGAATTTGTGCGACAATGCCTTCACAACATATAATTGCTGCTTTCATGAGTTTAATATTCATGAATTACAGTTTGAATGAAAAATTTAAAATTCATTTAAATTAATTTAGGATAATCAGTGGTCAATGTTCGTTCTATTGATCTCGATGAAATTTGAACACTTTCGAATTTATAAGTAAAATTTGATGTTTTTTGCGCACTTAATCTAGTTCATGGGCCATACGGCTTTGCCGAAAAGTGTGTAATTTTCGAATATTAAGCCGATGAGGGTCTCAAAGGATTGGCCTCGATATTGTAATGAAGAAAGTTAACTTTGTCCGACCATCAATCCAGCATAAGTAATGATATTCAAAGCAAAGAAGCTAGAGTTTTTATATTCACAGAGTAGATAGACTGTTCAAGTATTTTGGTCGAGTTTGTTATAGGAAAAACTCTCTTCAAAGTTTCCGGAGCTATGAATATCTGAAATTTGGGTTCCTCAATAACCACTGAATTAATTTGTAACTTGAAGATCGTTGGAAAAACGTTGCAAGGCAGGAGTGTTATAAAATTCCGGAAAATTGTTTTCCAAGTTATGGAAAATTCCTTACTTCTCACTTCTTGTCAATACACGATTTCACACAAAATATTTGCTATATCTCAACAAAGCTTTGTGCATATTTGGGAGTTATTGAATCCCTTTAGATTCTGCAATATTTGTTGTAGTTGCGTATTATGACGAAAATATAAAGGAACTTTTTGTGTGATGAAGTTACTAAATATAAATTTTCGTTGAAGAGGAACCATACAAGGTTATGTGTTCATTGATTATCTCCTTAGTAAAATTTACGGTTTAGCTTGTTAAGTTAAAAAATCCATGATTCACAATATCGAGTTAATCCAAAAAGGCTATTTTGAGGGAGTTTTCTTTATCTCTTTCAAATTTTGTATTTTTGATATTCAGTTCTTTTTTCTGCTTTTGTCTTTTTATTTCCAGATTCGATGTGGGCAACTTGAAGAAGTCTCTGTTTCCATCAATAGAAGACCACTCTTGAAGAAAGAAATCCCAAATATATTTCAGCTTATTTTTGTACTTTCACACTTAGGCGGGGAGTCAGGTTTTTTTTTTTACGGGGGTTTTTTTCCCTAGGCTTTTATGTAATACGCTGAATTGTATGACACCCCGTCACTAACCCCTGACCTGTATGCTTTATTGTTTGCTAACTAAATATTGTAAGCCAAAAGTTCAAAAGAATATATATATATATATATATTTAATATCATGAAGTGAAGGCAAAATGGAAATTAGTTTTCCAAATATATTTGCGAATGGTGCGAAAATTATATTTCATTCTATAGAGTCTGTATTCTCATTTCTGTAATATATTTTTCTCGACTTCGGTATCGTATTAATTTCATTACAGTACTGAAAACAGTGCTGTAATTAGCTCAATACAGCATTGTTTCTATTCATATTTTTCGTTTCGTTGTTATCAGCTCTTTAATTCTTATCAAATTTCAATGCACTTCATCATAAAAAAATAATTAGAAACCATGTAAGTTCAATCAAGTGGTTCGATTTAAATTCAAACTCGGTATTCTGTTTGCGCAAATAATTGGAATATTTCATATTCGAGAATCACGAAAAACAACTACTTGTGATCAATTTAGATGATGTAGGATCAAAAAACTGACAGTATACAATTGTAGAATATTTTTCAATCAATAGAATGATTTTAACTAAGACTTCCGCGAAAGAGTCCCATTCATTCTTTTCCAAATTCAAAAGGTATTCTAGGCATTCAAAGGCTTCATTTACGCCCTACCTAGTCTTGACCGTCTAATCCATTCATTTTATCGAAAAGACTATCCATGATGAATCGTTTAAATGTGTCACTAGTAATGGTCCTAACAATGAACCCTTTGTCACTCCCAACATCTGCCCAGCGTAAAACCTCCATCACCGAAACGTCCGTATCCCCAGAACACAGAATAATCCCAATACACGTCGTTAAGGCGACCATAGAGAGCTATGAACATTCAAAACAACAATAAATAAAATGAATTAGACGAATCCAAAACGCGTCCAATGAAGGAACAAGTTATAAAATTATACCCAAAGTGGACATGGAGAGAGACAGGTAGTCTCTGATGTTTAACATGTGTCAGAACCCAGATCCGTGGATCGAAATTAACATAAACCCAAGAACAGAAATGTTCCCTGTTGATTTACTTACTTGACCATCCGATGTGTCACACACCTATTTGAATAAGATCCGATAGCAGCACTACGTGTAAAGAGATTCACACTTTAAAATTTGCCCGTACACCTTCTCGATCCTTTCGTTTAGTACTTTGACACTTTTTTCAGGAAGGGTGGGGAGAATGTCCTTGATAACCGCACTATTTTGCGACTCGAACTTGTCCTTGAGAAGTTTCCCGATATTTCCTTTAGTCCTTAAATCCCGGATGACGTCTGCTGTTTGTTTTCTGAAAACACATAGATTCTCTAGAAGAACCGAATGGTAAACTTCGTATTTCTTGAGCAACCTGTAGCCATGGAGAAGACCGGATTCGTTATCGAGAAATACCAAAAGCTCGCTATCTGACTTTTTGGCAAGGTTGTGGGCCGGTGCATCCATTATGTTAGCGTTCCACTGATAATTATAAAGATTGTTCACTATTCTGTCTAGATTGGCAGTTAAGTAGTCGAAAATTATCAGGTCTGACCATTGGGCGAGCTCCACCAGGGTTCTTGTCAAGTCTTCTTCTTCGAGAATCTCGTTTTTGGTCATGTTCAGCACGTCGAACTTGTTCAAATGCCTCTCGGTTGGCCTGAATACGTCTGGGATATTTGCCGTGCCCAAATTTGATATGAACTGAGTTAAGACTATGGCTCTGTTAGAGTTCCATTGTGCTGCAGCTATTTCGTTTCGTAAATTAGACCATAAAGGTGATTTGAGGTCGACAATGCTGACCGTGCTTGGTGCTAGATTTGGAAGTTTGAGGATTTGGGCAAGGTAGAAACTGAATAGTTCCCCTTGAATTTGATCGGTGTTCTGTCGGTAACGTACGCATCCTTTCAGGCCGTCTTGGAAGACCACCAAGCGATTCTGCATTCTTCCACAGCCTGTTTCTAGTTTAACTGCAACAGCCTTGTCCACATAATTCCTCCAAAGGGTGTGTTTTTTTTCCCTGTAACCACCTGGTAATGATTTTTCAACTGCTTCACCCCAGTAAATTCCATTTCGTATGAGTTTTCCATCGTGACCCTGCTCTTTGAAATTTTCCACGAAAGAGACAGTAGGGTACTTATTGAATTCACTGACATTTTTCGCACTGAAACTGTTACTCATGAAGACACTTCGTATTTCTGACGTCTCATTAATAGGAGGTATCAAACTGGTGGAGTTGTGGGAGTTTCTGAGGTACACTAAAGGCAAAAAGATCCCAAGGAGTAGTCCAATCACAAAGGCTATGAAAACACTCACAAAACACAAATTTTTATAGATAGGCCTAGTGTTGCCAATGGTCTTTTGAGTAGTCGAACTGAAATTAACGTAGGGCGTCATTTTGGTGAATAGTTTTGATGCGATATTGACGATGATCACTTTGAAGAGTTTGTTAATATTGCCAGTCCTAATAGTCACGAAAAAACCAGGACATCTTGAAAGTGTTTCGAGAGTTTAAGAGTCAAGATCTACCGTTAACATTCGTCCATCTTACAGACTTATTAATAATTCATGGAGTCTTATGTAAAGTCGGATTGTTCACGATCTGCGAGAGAACGATTGGTGCGTGCGACTGACTTCGATCGGCTCGGAAGAAATACTGCGGTGCCGGAGTCAGTTCTTCACCAGGTTAGGTTCTACCAGTTCAACAATGGGCCACAGAGTGGGAAGCATTACTGAAATATTTCAAGAGACGAGGATGGAGATAGGGGCAGCGATGCGGACTCGAGATAGAGGATCGGATGGAGCTTTGCGATAAAACGAGCGAGAGGAAGTGAGATGGAGAAACGGAGGGAGAGACTGTTCTCGTCCTAGCGGCATTTTTAGGTGAACGCAGATTTTCAATATATCACAATTATGATTTCGCGAAGTCGGGATAGAATGCTGGGCCGTCTGGCCTTCTTTTTCAACGTCTGTGATGAGGTTTTCATTATTTCGATGTGAAGATTGGGTTTCGCGTCTGATCGCCTGTTGAGATGAAAATTTAGCGAATATCTTTCTTTTTGAAGTGTTGGTAATGTTGAAATTTTTTTGTGATTCATTCTACCGAAATATTCTATTTGGGGATAATCAATGGGGTCCTCTCCTATTAAAACGAGTTGATCAAGCAATCAACGTTCATGAACCCCAGCATAAGTATTAGTAAACATGCTTTCACGATAGATTTTGATTATACCTTTAAGCAACTTTGAAATCTCTCTTTAATAAACTAACATCTGTTTCCTCGAAAGGAACAATATTATATATCAATGTTGTAATAAACATAAATGAGTTGATTATTGAATTCATTTCCATTTCTAGTAAAATGATATGTTTTTATTGATGCGTGAGTTAAATCGTAGACATCTCAAAAATATTCTGAATATATTTTTTAAGCATCGAAATGCATTTTTTCGTTGAGAATATTTTCAAGTTTTCTTAGTGAAATGAGGGTCTGATCTTTCGAACATGTTCGAATTTACAGTCAATGTCAGAATTGACAGAACCATGAAATCAAATGGGATATGTCACTTATCTGTGATATGAAAACTTTCTTTAAATAATATCGAACAATTGCCTTCGAACTTCTGGTGGGTGTAATGATAGAACACTTATTGAAAGAGGAAGTGATTTTTATGAAAACGAAATTTCTTTCTTCATCAATTATTACTCCTTCTTAAAGATGACGAAAATTACATTGGTCAACAAAAAAAAAAACAAAACCGTTTGTATCTTTTATTTTTTCTTTGTTTCTATCTCAAACTAACGAGTGTTTTTTGAATATGGTAACAATATTTCTCTCACATCTTTTGTTTTAGAATTACAGCTACCTAACTTCCATTACTATTCTAACTTATAGTTGCGTTTTTTATTGGACATTGAAATATATTTTGTTGTTGTTTTCGATATAGCTTCGTCAAGAAGGTGTTGTCTACTTAATTCTGATTCTTTTTCTACATTAGTGGTGAATATGTATTTGCAAAATATCGAAAATCTATATCGGACTTTGTAAAAATTGCGTTTCATCAATACTTTAAAATAAAATCGTGTAATCAGGACAAGCAATGGGTTACTCATATTGTATGCCAGAAATGTGTGATATGTCTACGGTTATGATCCAGTGGAAAAAAAGATGCAGTAATGTTCGTAAAACCCATGATTTGGCGAGAACCTCGAAATCATCATGACGATTGCTATTTCTGCGTGGTGAAAATAAACGGAATTAACCTTGAAAACAGAAATAAGAGGTCATATCCTTACTTACCTTCTGCTCAATGCTCTCAATCAAAACCACGAGAAGTACAGCCCATTATATCTAAATCTTCTGATGATTCAAATCCCTGTGAACCCGAACGAAATACATCAAGTGAAGACTCTGATTCAGAGCAAAGGAATCCAAGAACCTCAACCATTTAATCAGAAAGAACTAAATGATTTGGTGAGAGATCTAAACTTACCGAAAGAAGCTTCTGAAATTTTAGCATCTCGTTTAGAAGGAAAAAATTGCTCACTCCGGAAACCAACATTACATTTTATCGTTCCCGAGAAAAATTATGTTACCGTTTTTCCTCAAGAGAAGGATTTAGTTTTTTATAACGATGTTGGTGGTATTTTGCAATAGATGGGATGAAAAAATACCAACCCAGTGATTGGCGTCTTTTCATAGATAGCAGCTAAAGAAGTTTAAAGTGTGTTTTGCTTCATAACGGTAATAGGTACGGATCTATATCCATTGCACATTCGGTGACGTTAAAAGAAGAATACGCAAATATTTCTGAGGTTCTGGAAAAAATTCAGTATCAAGATCATAAATGGGTCATTTATGTTGATCTGAAAGTGGTTATCTTTTTTAAGTCAACAAGGGAATACACGCAGTTCCCTTGTTTCATGTGTTTCTGGGACAGTCATGACAGGCAAGACCATTGGCCACAAAAATTTTGGCCAGTGCGGGAAGAGCTAAAGGTTGGTACAAAAAATGTTATAAATATGCCTTTAGTTAGCCAAGATCACATCATATTTCCACCACTTCATATTAAACTCTGCTTAATGAAACAGTTTGTGAAGGCGACTGTTTCAATTTTCTTTCACGCAAGATTCCAGGATAAAGTATAGAAAACTTAAAAGCTGATATGTTTGATGGGCCATAGATTAGGCAACTCGTGAAAGATCCTTATTTTGTCAAATCAATGACTGAAGGCGAATCCGAAGCTTGGAAGTCATTCGTTTTGGTTATGAGTAATTTCCTAGGCAAAAAGAAATCTGACGACCATGTCGAGCTTGTTGAAGCCATGCTATCGAACTTGCAAGAAATAGGGTGTAACATGAGCATAAAAATCCACTTCCTGCACTTACATTTAGACCGATTTCCACAAAATCTAGGTGATTTTAGTGAGGAGCATGGTAAAAGATTCCATCAGGTTCTTCGAACAGTAGCGGTATCAGGGGCGGTGGAACTCACATATGATGGCAGACTACTGCAGGAGTTTGCAACGTGATCTACCTTAAGTCGTTCATTCAAGAAAATCGTATAAAAGATCATTTGATAGTGTTCAATAGAAATTTTGTTAACGTCATTCATTAATTTTCTTTGCTTCTTTATCATAATAATAAAACTCTTTATTTCAAAAACTGAAGCTGTTTGCAATCTTCCGGTTTTTTTTTCATACACAGGGCCATAGAAATACCAAATTACAGAAAAAAAAAAAGGAAACAAGACTATTGTTGACCAGTGTTATTTGATGATAAAATCTCTGTGTAAAATGATTATTTTGGCTGTAACCGCAATCTGTGTATATTTTTCCCCCTACAAACGTTTCTATAGACATCTGCTATTGTTTATAAGGTAAATAATCTTCAGAAAGGGTGATGGCACGACAAGGGCCTTTGAAAATTAAAAGAAAATGAAAGAGAAATTAATAATGAAATTCTGAAAAACTATGAAAAAATGACTCGAAAGAAAATCGAATGTTGGAGTATCGACGTCTTCCTACCTGGTTTCACAGTACGGCTGAATTCGATGTGTCCAAGCACTCGCGAGTGAGAATAGTCACTTTTTCACCAGAGTTCTAATTTGTAGAATTAACGAGAAATTTATTGCGAAGAAGTGTTGCACTGCACCGGACGAGCGCGGCTTCAGTGCTCTTCTTTGTTCGACATAGGTCATATGCTCCAACATATGTTACGCGTTTATCGGAAAATGATATCAACATATACAGAGGGTAGAATTACCGAATCGAGCAAGCAACTCGGAATATAAATAAATGAATTTAACTATAAGTTGCAGTAACAGGTGATAATGTTTCGAAACTGTGTCTCAAGTTTCAGACGCATAGAACAAATAACTTTACATTGAAAGTACAAGAAAATATAACTCATGAAAAGATAAACGTCCTAACATGAATATAATAAAGTTTTTTCTGTTAGAACCTCTCGTAATATAAATATGAAATATTAAATTGATTCATTCTTCTTCACCAGAGTGAAAACATTGAAATGAAACACTATCTAGCTCAAAAGTTCCAAAGGAAGCAAACAACACAGATTTCAAGAAGAAATTCACTGGATTGGTGAATAATAAATTCTAAATTGCTGAAGAGAACAATTAATCAAAACCTTATGAACCACGATCAGTTAATCGTTTATTATGAAGATTCACAATGAGAAAAGCAGTGTTGCGAATTGTTCAAATTCCCGAATAACTACCAATAGGTAGTTCAAGTGGGATAATGAATAGTGATTCTGCCTCACTCTTGTTCACCTGAACAGAGTGCCTATCATTTTGCCGTAATGTATGTAATTTTGGAATATTGAGCCAAAAATGGTCTCAATCGATTGGGTTCGACTCCCTGATGAAGAATCAGTGGCGAAAGTTGAGTCTGGCCAGCCAGCCGTATCCTCTCTAGCATTCAAAAGACATGAGCTAGAGTTCTTATATTTTCAGAATAGGTTGATTGTCGAAATATCTCGGTCAAGTTCGTTATTTGGACAAATCCGTCGGATGGTTCAGTAGTTATGAGCATCTGAAATTTTGTTTCCACAATAACTAGTAGACTATCCATCCGATCAAGTTGGTACTTGAAATATTATTGAGCGAAGCTTCAACAAAACGGCCCGCAAAATTTCGCAGAAATCGTCACGCTACAAAATTTCTAAAAATTCCAAAAAAATTTTTTTCATTACTCACTATCTCATGAAATATTTTCCAGGTTTCCATAAAAATTCGTGAATATATAGAGGTGATCGATATCTCACTTATCCTCAAATTTTATTGTCGTAGCGCTCTTTCTCCTAAAGATAAGATCATTTTTTTCATTTACTCAAGAGAAAAGAGAAATGACATTAAGTCATTGTGCTTATAGATTTGTTATGGTTTGAATATTTACTCGCAAGTAGCTCAACAAGAGCGCCAAAGCAATCTGACCTCACGTCAGTGCTTTCTAAATTTTTATTATATATCTATCTCTGTACGAGCAAAACCATCCAATCTAGCAACAAACTCTATAACTAACGTCAGTCATTTCATAATGTTCAATATTTCTTAATATTGCCATCTTATGAAATGAATTAATAACTAACTCTATAATCTTATTTATGTATCATATTTCTCAAGTATTACTGTAAATTCATTAAATTCAAGATAAGTTATATGAATTGGATTATTTTTCAAAATTCATTGTAAAGTGTATCATAAGTGATTTTATTCATGAATCCACTAAATTTTCTTCAAACCTTAAATTTCAACATGTATTTCAGGCACCACTTTATTTGAGGTTTCGCGCTTGGTCGCCTACTGGAGTCTCCTGGGGAATTCCTAATGAAGCGGTCTTGTGTTTCCACCCTATGATCTTTTGTGTATGAGGAATAATTGTCAGTCTGGTGTTATCCATCTTCTTGTCATTGATAAGGAAGTTTAGGGGCGGTCTGTAGTTAATGGGGAAGGTTGGATGTTTGTTACTACCTGAAGATGGAGTATTTCGCTGAAGTGGTCTATGACTCAGTTTGCTGACCTGAAGTAATAATTCTCATTGATGTTTAACAAGAATTGCTCTGATTTATGCTACCTGTGATTGAGCGGCTGAATTCCTGGCGCTGATATAGGTATTCCGAAATTTTCAGTTATTATTTCATTAAAATGGCTTTGTCGTTTCTTTAAATTTGTATTTAGCATTTTCTACAATGTTAATATATATATATATAATAAAGGATACGATTCATTTTAAGATATCCTCCCAAATCTGTAGGCATAATTATACCTAGTATGAGCATTTGTGTCATATTGGTTGTCCAATCTTTTACAGTTGGGATGAAAACACAAAAATAACAAGAATTCCCGCAAGATATTTATGATCGAATGAAAAATCATTGTATAGGGGTGTGGCAGGACCAATTGTTTTGGAATCTGTTTATAATAGGGCCTTAATAAGTAAATAAACATTTGTTTATTGACCATTTCAATACCACCAACTTGAACAAACCAATTGGTGTGATATGGGTAAGATGGTACAATAACCTTCCAACACAAATGAAAAATTCAAATAGTGTAAAACAATTCAAATCTGGATTGAGAAAAGAATATTTTCAATTATAACTCATGTACTCCACAGCTGAAAGTGTTAGTAACTTCGGTATAATTTCAGAAACCTATATCAATGTGACCATTAAATATACCCAGAAAGGGTATTGGATATTTGTTTCTGTGCCATATTCGAAGCAGGGTGTCTCAAAGGAGTGGGAAGGGGTTCATGGCGTCTGCCATTTTGTGGAGTTTTAGTCACGATGGAACAGTACTAAGGGACGCATCGCGCATTTTGCGTACGAGCGTATTATATCATTATTAATCATCACTTGGACCGAAAGACCCGATTTGAAGAATCCTCCTTGCAGATTGGCGACAAATTTTGTGTATTGGATCTGAATATAGAGGGTATTTCTAAGGACAAGAGTGATTATATTTCAAAATTAGCAAAGAACTATGGTGCTGAGATTATTCTTCTTCAAGAGACACATGCGGATACTGAAAAAAATCTTCGTCAAAGAGGAACCATCAAAGGTTATGTATTCATTGATTATCTCCTTAGTAAAATTTACGGTTTAGCTTGTTATGTTAAAAAATCATTGATTCACAATATCGAGTTAATTCAAAAAGGCGAAGTTGAGGGTGTTTTCTATATCTCTCTCAAATTTTGTAATATTTCTATCGTTAATATTTATAAACCTCCAAATACTATTTGGCCAAGAAATTTGGAAATGAATCTTCCTCATCCTTCAATTTATTGCGGTGATTTTAATTCTCACCACGTAATGTTGGGTTATAATAATAATAATAGAAGTGAAATAGCTTTAGCTGACTGAATGGAAGATAATAATATCTATTTAATTTTTGATGGAAAAGATGTACCTTCTTTTCATTCTTCTCGATGGAATAGAGCCTACAATCCTGATATCTGCCTAGTGTCATGCATATTTTGGCATGAATAGATTCATTCCATTTTTGAGGGTTTCTCACTACTATTGTTTAGATTGCATGAAAAAAATATCACTTGAACTAACGGTCCGTATTTTGTACTTCTGTTCCTTCTGAAAAAATTTCGGTTTTAGATCTTCCAAGAAGAATTTGGACAATTTTTAATAATTTGAGAACGAGTCCTGGTCGTACTAATAGCATGCTATTCAGATGGAACTCAGTTCCAAGCGCAAGTAGTGAATGTGGATATACACACAGAAGAAACAATACCTAATCTCATCAATGATTGTCCCATATGTTCATTTTGCTCTTAAAAATAAAGAATTATGCTCATTCACGTTTGGATGTGGGATTGATAACATTACATCATCAGAGTCCAATAAATTTCTAGGAATTTATGTAGATAGGTATTTAAGGTGGACAACCCATGTTGATGCGCTATGTAAGAAATTGAATAGATCATTTTATGCAATTGTTAATGTCAGGAAGAATTTGCCCATAGACTATGTGCTCAATGTTTATTATAGTTTAGTTTATAGCCATTTATCCTATAATATCTTGCTGTGGGGAAGTACCCCTGATTTTCAAATAGTATTTGTAGCACAGAAGCGTATTTTACGCGCTATATTCAATCTGAAACCGTTAGAGTCATGCAGGGAATTTTTTCTGGAAAAACATGTTCTAACGTTACCCTGTATCTACATTCTAAAATGTTTAAATACGCCAAGGAAAATGAGGACGATTGGTTGAAACTATCAAGTCAACATGAATATAATACTAGAAATCTACACACAATGATGAAACATAAAACTCCGAAATTTGAATGCTCTCCCTTATATCGAGGTATAAAGTTTTTTAACCATTTGCCTTCATCTCTGAAATCCATGAATTTGAGAAGGTTTAAGATAGAGGTCAGGAAGATTCTACTGAGAAGGGGTTTCTATTCAGCAGACTAATACTTTGTTGACTCATTGTCAATTTAATTACTTTCACCTTTTCTTTATCATATTCATTGACTTGTCCTATACAAAATGTAGTGTCTTAAAGGATTAATAAAAATTATTATTATTACTATTATTTTATAATTTTCAAGATGGTTTTAGGGCTATTCATGATGTTTTAGATTCTTTCTTGGAATGGGTTATAGATTTCAAACAAATTAGATACGCATTTTTCGTATTCAGCTCTTTTTTCTACTTTTGTCTTTTCATTTTCAGATTCGATATGTGCAACTTGATGAAGCCTCTGTGATTATTAGTTGAAGACCACTCTTGAAGAAAGAAGTCCCTAAAATATATATAAACTTATTTCTGTACTCACAACAATACTTATGCGGGTAGCCAGGATTTTTTTACTGGGGTTTTTTCCCTAGGCTTTTATGTCATACACCGAATTGTATGGCACCCCGTCACCAACCCCAGCTAACATTTGTTTGTAAGCCAATAGTTCGAAAGAATACATATTATATACTTCCTAGAATTAAATTAGTCTTTTTGCAGATGAAATCTTTCGTCATCTTTATTCCTAAAGTACACCATTTTTGAGATATTTTGAAGTTGAAAGGAATTAAATCGATATAATCATCTAATGAAACATAAGTGAGTGATTCATTCCTAAGAAGGAAAATAATGTTTTCAAACAATTCAGATTCAATAGTAGATGCTGTGGATGGTAATATTCATTCAAACTAAACTGGACTAGAGAGGGGTATTTGCCCAATCTGAAACCTTAAAATGCTTATAACTCTTTAACGTACTGAATATGGAAAAACGGTATGGGAAAAAAGTATTCTGCTTGTTATTTGAAGCAATTAGCTTTGACATTTCTGAAAGAACTGAAAATATTTCGCTGTAGCGTCCTTCGATTCTCTCAACAATAAAAATTAATTTTCTTATAGACTGTTTCTTTTCAAATATATAAAAATCACAATATTCTCAATTCATGGAAGAAGCAGTTCAATTTAAAGTTACTTTACGCTCAAAATAAGTTGATAAGGAGAAGCCTTCGAGGACCTTGAAAAATCAATTCTGAATGTAATATCTAATTGAAATCTAGGTGTTGCATTGATTTATCGGAATTCAACTTTTACGATTCCAGTATAATTTTTATATCAATCAATTTCAGAATAATTATCAGTAAACATATAGTAGTTTTCGAGAATATACGTGCAGCATATTTCTATGGAATATTAATCAGAAATTTAATAATAGGGAACTGAATTTGTAATAAATTATGCGCGACCACGGTCCCGAATTTGGAGTGAGTTAAAGAAACAGCGTTTTATACAGGGCGAATTCTACTACTACATTCATGTTGGTCAAAGAATTCGGCGATCATCTTCTGTGCTGTTTTGGGGTGTAATGCTTTGAAAGAGAAGAAATCAATTTCTTAGAATGTTCAATTTATACAAAGAGTTCAATGTTAGAACTTATGGACTCCAATAACAAGATCTTTTATTGTTTGAGTGTTTATTAGATGTTATCGACGCTTAATATACATCAATCTTGTTATCTTTATGACATTGGATCTATTGATATTCCACCCATGGAAAAAGCTTCTGGTATAACTTTATTCGCAATTATATGTGTATTAAGTTTTATAATGCGAGTATATAGAGTTATTCAATCTTGTATACAAGGTGTCCAGAAAGGATATTTGTAAGTTCAATAAAACAAAAAATATTTGTTAACAATAAAAGAGTTTATTGTTTGTTATTAACATATGAATTAGAGAATTAATTGGAAAAGATGATGTTTTCCAAATGATGACTGTTGTTGGTTGCTGGCACCCTTCTAAACTGGAACGAAGATTGGCGTTGACGCATAGCTATTGATATTGATGCCATTTCTGACCTGATCTTTTGCTTTAACTGGGTTAGATTCGCCGGATTATTTTGATAAACTTTACTGCTAAGGTATCCCCATGCAAATAGTCAAGCGGGCTAAAGTCGGGGTTTGTGGGAGGCCATTTGATGTTACGCCTGACTTTATTAGGAAATAATTCGCTAACAACTTCTATGATGTAACGTGACTATGTGCCACTTCAAATAATGAGCATGAGACTCTACTCTTGATTTTCTCAGGGTGGGCTCAATTATCCCAGAAACAAAACTCCCCTCGGTTTTTACAGATATATTAAAGTATAAAAAGTACAATCCACAAGTTACAATTTTGAGCAATCTCCCAAGTAAAACACAAGTTTAGGGACTTATCTTAATACTATTATATGGCCTGCTAATTTCTCTAGAAGGTGGATCGGTATTTCATTTCTCGACTCTCAAGACAGAAAAAAAATCTACGCTCACAGTTCCAGGTTAGCTTCGCGAAACACCGAAACAAGCTTCGAACACATCTACATTTTATAACGTATAGTAGGCGAAACTATTTCAATCGCAATTCAGGGGTGCATGAGGAGCGACGTCAGTGGCGTGCCAAAAGAGTGCAAAATCGTTGCAATGAATTATTGAAGTACCATGTTCTTGAGTTGAAACCTGCAATCTCCTTCAATTGTAGGACCAAAAAATTTCGCAACATATCGCAATAACGGTCACTATTCACATTAATTGTTCAGCCTCATTGATCTTCAAAGAAATAAGGACCAATTAGGCCTTTAGCCGACCTAGTGGCCCAAACCACGACCTATGGGCTATGCAGGGAACGTTCATGCTTTTGTCTCGAATTCTTCACTACCCAGTACCGACAATTCTGCTTATTAACATGATCATTTAGGTGAAAATTTGCTTCGCTACTAAAGAGTATGTTGTTGAAGTTGTTAAATCGCTGCAGAATTTCGTTCGCAAAAATTCAGTCTATTAGCATAGTCCACATCCTTCAATTCTTGAACCAATTGAATATTATAGGCTTTTAGATGTGCGACTTTCTTCAAAATCGATTGTAAAGACGAATTTTTGATGTTCAACGCTTGGTTTCGCTTTCCGATGGATAAAGATGGATTTTGACGAACCGACGCCTTAACTTCTTCTATTGTTTCTTCATCCCGAACTGAACGAGGACGACTGGAGCTTTGAAATTAAACTGTCGCACCTGTGTTCTCGAACATCCTGATCCATTTACTAACGTTATCGTCACTTCGCGCATGGCATGTACGATACTCCGTACGATAGAGAGGTTGAGCAGTCACTATTGAATCATCATTCCGATAATTCACTCATACGTAAAATGCACGATGTGTCCCCGAGTACTGTTTCATCGTGACTAAAACTCCACAAAATAGCGGACGTCACGAACCCCTTCCCGCACCATTCGGACGCCTCGTTTCGAACATGGCGCGAAAACTGATACCCTTTCTAGACACCTTGTATTAATTTACAGGTCTAATTCAGTTAGGTTGCTCTGATAGTATCTTGTATTACTAATGCTTAGTTATACATATTTCCATCTAATCTCATTGTTTCGAATAATGTTTGTCATTTTAAAAATATTATTTTCAATGGGGTTGGTACAAACTAAATATTAAATTTTCAATAAACATATGGAGATAATACTTTTCTCATGTGAAAAATAACGTAGGAAAATTATCGACTGACATATATTATGACTGATGTCATAAAATCTTAAATTATCATTTATCATTAGCAGGCGCCAAGCCAGGGAAGGCCTGCCAATCCCTCAGCAAATAAGACATTTTTGTCATGCAAATCGCAGTTCTTGTTTTAAGTTGATATAGATGATTATAAGCGCATTTTAAATTTTTGTCCTCCTTGATATTTTTGCCCGATCAGAATATTTCCTGAATATTCGGGTCTCCTTCCACCGAATCAAATTTTTGGCGTCGTCGCTGGTTATATCAGTTCCTAAGAGTAATTCTTTTCTCTTCCGTAAATCATAAAAATTTTTTAGTATAAGAGATCAGTTGTTAATTATGAAATTTGATAAGTTCATTGTTTATCAATTTATGTCTTATTCCCAGTATTTTTGTATAATTTCTTGAAATACTCCTGGCAGACCTTATAAATTTGAAAGTAATTAAATATTTGATAAAATATTGAATAATCCAACTCGAAACATAAATAAATAATAAAATTCAGATTTCCACAAATTTTTATTGTTTTTTACAACAATTATTTCGATAACACTGGCTTCATCAGGTTTTACATTTTGAATGATAGTTTTACTGAAGTAATTCTGTATTTATGGCTGTGAAACTTTTTCGGAATGTCGTTTCAAATAGGGTAATAAATATTGATGTATGTTAGTATTTTTCAGGAAGATGTTTAACAACGGGGACCGGTCGAACATCCGTTTGTTTATTCAAAATAATATTTTGTGTTGAACTTTTACTTTCTGTATGGAGGATTTCAAAATTATGGTTAAAATTATGTCCGTATTCATTTAAATGTTTAGCATATGAGGAATTAGTATTTCCGGTTAGGTAACTAGGTTGATGTTCCTGAACCCGTTTGTTGAATGATTTTCCCGTTTGACCTATATAAACCATAGGACAATCCGAACAAAGTAACTTACAGACTCCTGATTTCTTTTTTCGATCTATTCGACAGATGTATTTTTTGTTTTTATTATCTAATGTTGTCGAGAAGACAAATTCTTTGCAATTTTCTTCTGTTTTTTGAAATGGAGTTGATCAATTAAGTTTGGATTATATATATTGTTTCTTGCTATCTGTTTAATATTGTTCAATTCTAAAGTGAATTTCTCTTTGTGCATTGGAATTTGGGTTAATCTATGAACCTTACTATTATAAGCTTAAGGTTTATGAGTAATAGGAAGTTTTGAAGAATTATGGATTGTTATATCTGTGTGAGTGGGTTTGTGAAATATACTAAAATCATGTCTATTATTAAATTTTGATATTTTCAAATCTAAAAAATTTATGCATCCATTAGTTTTCTCTTCAAAAGTGAATTCAATATTAGGGTGGATTTTATTGATAAAATTGAAAAATATTATAAATTGTCTCTTCGCGCTTTTAAAACAACAAAGAATGTCATCAACAAATCTAAACAGATGAAGGAAACATTTGCTTAATGAATGTTTGTGTATTTGGTTTTCAATATAATCCATAAATATTTCTGCAAGGATCGGGCTAAGTGAATTTCCCATAATTAAACCTTCTTCAGAAATATAAATATATGTTATTATAGAAATGAAAATAATTTTGTTCTAGGCAAATTTCGAGGCATATCAGAATATCATTCATTTTGATAGTGTTATAGTTTCTTTGGTGGGATATTGGGAAACAAATTTTCAACATCGCATGAAAAAAATTTTGTGTCATAAAATTATTTGATATTTTTTCAGTTTTTTTGTTAGTTCAAAGAAATTTTTTATTGCAAATTTTGCTTGAAATTTAGTTTCTGTTACTATTATCGGGATAAGTGCTCCGGATACTTGCTTGCTTGGCGACGTTACGAAAAAACCCACAGGTCTAATGGGGTTATTTTCTTTATGAAATTCAATTAATGAACATAATTTTGGAATTTTTGGATTCATTTGATTGAGAAGAAATTCTGAAAGTGTCATGAAATGAACTGACACATTGGGTTATTATGTTTCTGGTTTTCTTTCGAAAAATTTCTGGGTCTTTACTAATAATTTTTAATCGATTCTCTTCTAAATCCAAATCGATATAAAATTATTAGTAAAAACACAACAAAAACATAATAAAACTATGTGTCAGTTCATTCCATGACACTTCAGAATTACTTCTCATTATTATATTCATTAATTAAACTTCATTAAGAAACAATTGTTGGAAAAAAACAATAAACAAAAATTTATGGAAATCTGAGTCTTATTATTCATTTAAAGTGAATTTACTTCAAATAAACACCGATACAATGAAATATTAATCGAGTTTTTTGTTCGAAGAAAAATCAAATGTTCCCTTTATTCTTCGATTTGTGAGTAATATTCTTTGATTTCTTGCTCAAACCAGATGAACTTGGCTTGCAAAACTTGTGAGAGTGGTCACTCAATGAAATTTTACGATTCCTTTTATTGAACGCCTCCCGCGTGAAAGTCGTTTCGATTTTGGCGAATTTAAACATTCCAGAAGTTCCAAGTGCCACTTCCAGTACTTTAATGAGATATATTACCATATTTGCCATTAAAGGAGATCGGCGGTAAGATTTGCGTTACACGAGTCAATAATTTATGAACTCGTGTTATTCGACAAATACTTATTACGAGTATATAGATTTTTAATTTGAAATAAAGGATTAGATAATCGTTCGGACATGTCAATTTCTGATTTGAGGGAAAAAACTCCTCCGGAGTTTGCATCTTTGTAACACAGCTTTCAAATTATGAATAAGGGAGAGGGGTGATACGATATCTCATTTCTTTCGGTTATGACATTAAAGGTGAAACAGTGGGGGAGTAATTACTTTAACTTACTTCTATAGAATACCTTATTCATTACACAACTAATTTTGAACACTATTAGTGTCTTTAGCCAAACAGTGTGTGTTATGATTACTCACCGGTAACTCAAGTTGATAATTAGGAGAAGATCCTTGGGATTACTCACGAAATGAAAGAAAAAAAGGTCGGATCAATCCGGAACGCTATTTCGGACATCCAGTTAACCTTTGCGACGTTTTTTTTATATTTTCTTCGCAAAACGAAAAATTTGACGTTGTTCAGGCATTCCGAGTTGTGGTCCTAGAACTGTCACTTCTAGCCTGAAGAAAAATTCCATTATTGATAATGAGGGAAGCAGATATGAGTTATGGCACTCGAATAATTTTAACGATTTCAATTTGAATTGATAAATAATTTTTAAGAATGTTTTAAGGAAAAGATGAGTTTGAATAATGGACATCAATTATTATGTATACCTACCGAAATAAAAGAAGACCTAAACAAAACAATAAAAATTATTCATCGCATGAAAATCTCTAAGCTCGTATAAAGGTGCATACAAAAATTTCCAAGGTTGTTGTGGCAGCAGAATTATTAAATAAATCTTCGATTACAGAGAAGTACCTACTGAATCAAAGCAGATCTTCTTAATGAACTTTCTACTCCATGCTTAAAAGCAACCTTAACATAAATCGAAGAGTGTGAAAAAATTATATCATTAGTAAAAGATATTATCTACTAATGTCTTTGAGCCCAAGAATATCTTAAATTCACAATTATAATCATACACTTTTTGAAAGTGAAAAAATACCTTTATTTATTCTAGAAAACACTATCTTCTTTGATGAATAAGATGTATGAATATTTCTCGGGTCAAGTATCAATGTTTGATCCAACAAGGCTACAAAGTCGTGCTTCTCGATTTGCGGTTCATTGCGAAGACACAAATCCTCCCACAATAGACCCAGTTCTTTCTGGTCATTGAGTAGATAAATAACGATGCTTAATTAAATTGTAAATATCGTGTAATGCACTCTACTCTTGTAATTGGAACATCTTGTGGGTCTAGCTGGAAAACCGGAATGATCACGGTCTTGCAATTAAGAGGATGAAGAAGAGATGAAATCGAGCATTTATGCAAAACTACGGGACAGGAAATGGAATCGAGCTCAGAGTTGACCAAAATTTTGTCCGTCGATTTTGTATTTGTATAATATGGAGTGATACGATGTGATTTCTTCTTAACTTTAGGGTATATCTTTCCTTGAATTGTTACGAGTATCAACGTAGATATTGCACCTTTGAAACATATCAAACGTTTTCAAAATCTTCATCACTTCATAATCACCTAAGTAATTCTTTTCTATTTTGTTTCATAACACTGGTGAACAAAATTTTGTAGCAAGAAAGGTGCTGACTAATTTTGAATTACCTACTGTAAAAAGTTATGTTACGTTTGTGGTGCCATTACTTTTAAAACTCAGCGAAGAAATTTGACACCACTAGTAACTAAGTTATATGAACAGTATTTTGGTTTCGCCATCGGACAACAAGACAAAGCGTGGGTTCCACACGTCTGATGTATTATATGTGTGGGTCTTCTCACTGGATGGGTGAAAAGCTCTCGATCTATGCCTTTTTCAATCCCTATGATTTGAATGGAACCAATGAACCACTAATCTGATTGTTATTATTGTCTTACTGATACACAAGGTATTACTATTAAAACAAAAAGTAAAATCAAGTATCCTGAGCTTCCATCAGCTAAAAGACCGTTCTCTTATAGTGAAGATTTACAGGTGCCAGAACCGGCTCAAAGTGACGATCTGTCTCTTACGCCAGAAGTCGAAAACAAGACATTGGATTCTGACTTTGAAGAAGCTTCCTCATCCACATCTAAGGCCAGTCCTACATTGGAAGCGGATTTGGTCTGGCCAGTCAACCCGACCTGATTTGATTCTCTTCAGAGCAGTCCAGACCAGTCCTCCAATGTAGGAGCAAAGTACGTTTTCTTTGTTTTTGTTTCCTCCAGACCCAGCCAGACCCTCCAGACTATCTGGTCTGGAGAAATTCCGCTTCCAATGTAGGACTGGCCTAATGAGCCACATCTAATGAGCCACATCTTCTATCACAAGGAGATCTCAACGACTTGGTACTTAAATTTGTCCAAATAGGCAGAACTTTTGGGCTCTCGATTCAAGGGGTAGAATTTATTACAACCCAAAACAAAATCGTGCTACTTTCGCAATCGAGATGAAGAGCTACAATGTTTTTTTTTCACAAGATGATCAACTTGTATTATGTAATAATGTCTACGGTGCAATGACTGTCTTGGATATAAAATATAAAGCTGAAGAGTGGCGTTTATTTATCGATGGATCAAAAGTAAGTCTAAACTTTCCTCTATCCCATTAGGTGAGGCTTCTAACATGAAAGAGTCTTATGAAACGATCAAGTTCATCTTGAAAAAAATTCAGTATAACGAACACAACTGGAAATTTTGTGGGGATTTTAAGGTGATTGTCCTAATATTAGGATTACAACTTGGGTTTACCAAATGCTGTAGTTTTATTTGTGAGGGGGATAGCAGAGACCGAAAAAATCATAATATTAAGTAAGACTGCCTAAAAAGACAAAACTTACTGCAGGACAAAAACAAAATCAAAAATCCTTAATTGGTACAGCCTGAAAATATATTCTTACCACCTTAACATATAAAGTTTGGGCTTATGAACAAGTTCGAAAAGACACGAGTGTTGACTGCTTTTTATATTTAAAAGAAAAAATTCCTAATCTGAGTGAAGCAAACAATTAAAGAGGGCAGATTTGATGGCCCCTAAATCAAGCAATTGATGAAAGATAATGCATTTGAAGGGTTGCTTAGTAGTTCAGAAAAATTAGCTTGGGAATCTTTCATGGGAGTAACTTCTAATTTTCTACTTTTAAGACTTGCAGAGACTGCAGAGAAAAATAGAAACGTGGTGGAATTGTAATTTATTCTAGAATAGGATATAAGTGTAAAGATAGGTTAGACATCGTAAGGTTCACTGTTCTGGATATTATTGAATACTGTGCGATAGAATGCTACCTAAAAGATAACCTTAAACTGGTTCTTATACGTGTCTATAGACCAAACCCAGCACCTCTAGCTAATCCTGACATATTTTTTGAGAAACTTCATGAACTTTTGATGCTGATTAATGCGGCTAAAGATGATACACTTTGTAATGAAGTTTGATTTTTCTTGTATAGGAAAATCATTCTTCATTTTAAGTATTCCGATTATTTTATATATTTTCCGTTCCTGTATAAGCCTTGAAATTCGAAGTTGTTGTTTCAGAGTTTTCGGTGAGACAAAAAGGCATGAAAACATAAATTTCTTTCCGCTAGAAACCGATAAATATATTTTTACGCGATAAACCGAAATCAAAGATGATTTTAGGCGGCAAATACCACATCTGTAGGTGTCCGTTTCATCTTCCCCCGGGAGAGTATGAAGGAGCGTGTTGCCCCCGGAATTAAAATATATTAGTTCCGATTATTAAGATTAGTGATTAGGTGAGTCTAGTTCCGTATTCGTCTATTAATGGTTAAGATTATTAAAGTTTGTGGTAGATTGTAGATGCGTTAATTTAATTCAGATTTCAGTTTTTAGTTTCGATTCAGTATTCACAGTAGTTTATTTTTTTTATTATTCAGTATTAGCGATTTTATTTTATTTTATAAGTGCCACAGAGTGTGGTTTCGCCGGACGTCAGTATCCTGAGCGACGAACGAAAAGAAAAAGTGAGTAAACGATAACCCCATTGCTGAAACCCCTTTATTTCAATTTCATCAAAATTGCCTATTTTTTCGAGTTCGATTTCATTCGTTTTACAGGAATCACGTGGAGAGTTAGCAACCCTCCGTCTGTAGATAATAATTATTCTTAGCTCTTCTCGCGTGCCAGTAAAATTTTTATTCAGATTACCGTCAATCACAATTTGTTGTGTCCTATTTGCGAGAAAGTAGCGTTCGCAGCCAGATTGATTTTGATTTAGAATTAATTCATTTTTATGCATTTCACTTGTAATTATTAATGTCCTTAGAAAGTGTTATTTTCACAAGTATAACTGAATTCTTGCGTTCTGTTTAAATTTTTACAGTTGATTACCGAATTAATTTATTTTCACCTTCATACTGTCAGTTTAAATCTGTTATTTTGCTGAAAGATAGTTGATTCCTTACGTTATTTGTATTCAACATACCGTGGTGAGTTTCTGTACATATATAACGAATTAATTTATTTTTCACATTTCATACTGTTATTTTGCTGAAATATAGCTGATTACTTACGTTATTTGTATTCAACATACCGAGGTGATTTTCTGTACCTATATACCGAATTAATATATTTTCACATTTCATACTGTCAGTTTAAAGCTATTATTTTGTTGAAATATAGTTGATTACTTACGTTATTTTTATTCAATATACCGAGGTGATTTTCTGTACCTATATTTCGAATAAATTATATCAAATTTTTGCCTATTTGATTGCTCAAATTATCGCTAATAGCTTAGATAAAACCGAACTCTGTCTTCGACTAGAAGCTACCTTGGTAGGTTTGCTATTCTCCCTGATAAGCAAAGAATAGCTGGCGCCCGAAAAATATATAATAAATAAGAAAAGGGTGTTACAACGTGTTTTCACTGGTGATTTTAACTTTGATTTTCTCAAGCCACATAATAAAAATACCAACACCATGCTGACAATAACTGAAAGTTTTAATTTGAAGATGTTAGTTAATGAACCGACAAGAGAAACTGCCTGCCTTGATAATGTTTTTGCTAATGTTGATGGGTGTAATGTTGAGGTTGTCCAGCCACATCTATCTGATCATTCTGCACAGATAATGTTTTGTGATATAAAATGTAGTTACCATAGAAACGCAAGTAAGAGGGATAAAAGGAAGTTTAATGATGTAAGTTTGAACGATTTTTTTGCGGAGTTGTCCGCCTTTGACTGGTCAGATTTGTATAAATTTAGGCAGTCTGAGGTAGATGAAATGTGGAATTTCGTTTTTAATGGTTTCGATCTGATGTTTCAATCTTCATTTCCTCTTATGACGGTAAAATCATCTAGTAATCACCCGATAAATAATGATTGCAGGATTATGTGTAGATCTGATCCTCATATAGTTGCCCTGAGGAAGAGGCTTGATGTTTTATATGTGATCTCACAACATAGACTAGAGTGCAAGAAAGAATATGAAGTATGTAAAAAGCAGTATGATTTGGAAATCACAAAATTGAAACCGAAGATAATGAGAGACAGAATCCTTACATCTGGAAATAAAACCAAAACAACTTGGGGAATAATAAAGTCACTAACTGGTAGAACTCAGCATAGGCAAAACATACTTTCAAATGGTTGCCCCCAAATGGTAGTACAAAACTTTAACGAATATTTTGTGAACGCCTTTAAATGTTCAGCTTCTCTTTCACATTGTGATGTTGGTGGCGGGTTGAGACGTCTAGACAAGTCATTCTTTGTTTTTGATATTGAAGCGGTCGAAATTCTTAACATAGTGAAGCAATTGAAAAACTCCTTTTCATCAGGCTATGACGAAATCTCTAGCATTGTAATAAAGAAGGCTATCCACTTTATTGTTGAGCCATATGTTTATAACTGGTATTTTTCCATCTGCTTTGAAGCTATCAATGATAACACCATTATATAAATCTGGCTGTAATGATGATTTTAACAACTACCGACCTATTAATATTATAACAACTTTTGCAAAAATCTTAGAGAAAGTTCTTTCAGATCGCCTTATTAAATTTTTTCAGAAATATGGCATCTTTTGTTCATCCCAACACGGCTTTATGAATAACAAGAATACAAGTACAGCAATTTTTGAATTGGATCAAACTGTTATCACAGTAATTGAAAAGGGTGAAGTGCCAGTAGGAATATTTCTAGATATTTCCAAAGCTTTCGATTCTGTAGACCATAGTAGATTATTAAGTAAACTTGAAGCATATGGTATAAGGGATAACCAACTAAAACTTATACAAAGCTACCTATAAGGGCGAAAACAAAATGTATTTATTACTATCAACGATAAAAGATTCATTTCTGAGGATAAGGATATCATTAATGGAGTAATTCAAGGCAGCATACTAGGTCCTTTACTGTTCATTGTATATATAAACGATGTACCTCACTATATTGACCAGTTGTTGAATGCAATCATCTATGTTGATGACACCAATATTATCGAGATCTTGTGTAACGCCTCTCAATTGAATGAAGAATTAAATAATACCTTTTTGAGTGTAAAAAATTGGCGCACAACAAACATGCGCAAAAGACAGAATGTGTAGTTTTTCACTCTTCAAGGTCAAAATTTCAATTCCCAGATGAAATTTCTCTAGATGGAAGTCAAGTGAAGATCTCTGAATTTACCAGGATCCTTGGGGTTCATGTAGATTGTGAGTTGAGATGGGATGTACATATACATCACTTAAATAAAAAATAGAATTCAGCGTTGTATGCCATTGATGTTCTCAAGAAGTCTGTTGATCTGCATACCTTGAAGATTTTTCACTATGCTGCTTTTCAATCGAATTCGTCATATGGTATTGTTTGCTGGGCAAACAGTTTCTTCACGGACAGCCTTTTCGTAAAACAAGAGTATGCTTTAAGATCCATTATGAACATTAAATACAGGCAGTCGTGTAGGGGTGTTTTTCAGGCTGGCAATATTCATACCTTAACAGGGAACTTGTTCCCTCAAGTTTCTAATTCAGCATCGGGATATTTTTGAGCCATATCGAAATAAGAATGAAAATACAAGGCAAATAGACTGTTATCTCTATCCAGCTCATAAGTACACTTTGACACAGCAAAATGTTATGTACATGTGCATGAAAATGTTTAATGCATTGCCAAGGCAATGATGTAAATACAGAGAAACTACTGCTGTGTAAGCTGAACTCTTTTATTTTGAGGTATGAACCTTATAATATTAAGGAATACTTTGATTTTTGTAAGGCTGAAAAGTCGAGTTATAAAATGGTATTACAAAAAAAGTATTCTTATTTGAAGTATTTCAATTTTCTTTCTAGTATCCATATCCTTGTCTTAAACATAACTAGACAAAAGTTTTCATGTAAAAAAAAAAAATTGTTGACTAGAGTAATTGATGCATTACTACTTTAAAATCAGTGCCGTAATGAGAATATTGCACCGTGTTATCTAGATATAGCTTTTGATTTATGATAGTCAGCACTGGCATTCCCATCAAATTTTAGCTCAAGCCAAAGCTCTACTAATATTATAATTGCGAAAGTAACTTTGTCCGTCTGTCTGTTACGCTTTATATTGCTTTCTTATTTCTTGATGATGATATTGCTTCTGAAGGATAGAAATCATGGCCATAGAATTTGTAGGTGTCTTAGTGAATCTAATAGAACACCGTGCTTTCGTTTTGCCCAAATGTCTGTTATTTTATTTTTTTTTAAATGCTATCAATTGATTGGGTGCAACTTTCCGATGAAGAATCCGTGTTCAAAATTGAGTATGTCTGTCCAATCATCCGACCGTATACCCTGTATCTACCGAGAGAGATTAAACATAGGTAGTTCTCTTATTATCAGAAAACGTAATCTGTCTAAATATCTCGGTCAGTTTCGTTATTGGGCCACATTCGTCTAATGATTCGACAGTTATGTGAAATTTGGCTTCCTGGAATATCCATCGGTTTTTATATTTTAAGAATATGTTAATTGTCGAAATATCTCGGTCAAGTTCGTTGCTGAGCCAAATCTGTGGTTCATGGGTTAGTTCATCTGAAATTTGGTTTCCTCAATAACTCCCACAATATTCAGCCGATCAAGTTTAAACGGGTTTCAATTAGGTTGCCACAAATGAGCTTCGTTACGCTACATAATGTTTTGAAGATAATAAAAAAATTTCATTCTTCATATCGCATGAAATATTCTTCGGATTTCAACAAGTTTTTGTGCATATATGGATATCTTGATATAAAAGCTTTTTCATTTACTTCAGAGTAAAAATTAATTTGAGGGTATCAGAATAGAAAACCAAAACTCGTGATGAAAAAAGTTTAATCACTTGTTTAACGCAAATTTTTATACAGGCGTCCACAATTTCATTTCTTGGAAATTCGATTTGTTGATCTGGTCTTGGTTAGATTCATGATTTCAGATGGACCACCAAGAAAAAGTTTGTTGAATTGTGAGCAAGATGGCGTATCATTGAAAAAGAGTGAAATTTGATGTTACGATTTAAAAATCATGAAATATAATTATTGAAACTTTGGGATTGTTGCTAGCAGATAGCACAGAAAAAATATAAAATTTAATTATCAAAATACCGAATTTTAGTTTCATTCTGTTTTCTTGGAAGCCCTAATTCCTTTCAGTCAGAAATTGTCAATTATTTCAAATTCCTCTTTGATAACTCTTAAAATATTCAATGCAACTATAATGTTTGCTTCAGACAACTCACTATTCAATAGCGTAAAATGGAATGAAAGAATAAAAAATAAATAAAATCAATAACACAAAAAGCAAAAACATACAAACTTACTGAAATGGTATTGGAATCCTGAACCAGCCATGAGAGCAATAATTCGTTGAAACAGAATAATCTGAAACATCAACAGGACACTAAAGAGGATAAATAATCTTTCATAGCCGAAACAAGAAAGCATCAACAATCAATTTTTTCTGAAACATTTTTTTTGTCAGACTTGATACAAAAGCAATTTTAATAGAATAAAATAAAAACGGAATATTTATTCTTAATTTTATTGATTGAACTTCAGTGAGTTCATCACATAAATCCCAAAGAATAAATTTTCAGCCCAAATAGCAGCATAAGATTTCAATAGACGTCTATTAGTATATCGCCGTAAAATACACTGTATCTGAATCGATAAGAGGAAAATATTTATGCTGAACTAACCTCAGCTTATGACATATCAACTTCATCTCGATCGCAAATCAAACTCAATTGAAGGAAAAATAAAAAAATATATTGAAATGCATAAATAAAAATAACATGTCGTATATCGGTGACTTCGCGTAAATGAAGGAAGTGGATGGCAGTCATATAGGAAACATTAATGGCCCAATCAATTTCATTTAGACTTATCTACAAGATGAAGGAGCTTTCGGAATATTCGAATTAAACTACAAATAGAAGAAATGTCCAGGACATCAACCTACCACAGTCCGTTAGATATGGAGAAAAAGCTGTGATAGCAGAGGCGGAGTAATGAATTGGTCACCGATGGGAGCATATACAAGGTGTCTAGAACGGGTATCGGTTATATGTAAGTTCAATAAAACAAAAAGTATTTGTGAGCAATAAAAAAATTATTGTTTATCATTAACATATGAATTAGGAGGATTATTTCGAAAAGATGATGTTATCCAAATGATGATCGTTGCGTTGCTGGCACTCTTCTAAACGGGAACACGTTGACACATGGCTATTGATATTGCTGCCATTTCTGACCTGATGTTTTGCTTCAATTGGGTTAGATGCGTCGGATTATTTTGATAAACCTTACTTTTAAGATATCTCCGTACAATATAGTCAAGCGGACTAAGGTCGGGGCTTCTGGGAGGCTAGTTGATGTTACCACTTCGCGAAATGACTTTATTAGGGAATAATTCGTTAACAACATCCATTGAATCATTTGAGGTATTGCAAGTGGCTCCAAGTTACATATTAGAATCCTCCAATATGTATGTATGATACGTTGCTATCCCAGTATATCATATTACCATGATACTAGGAATTCACCTAAATAGGAAGGAGAGGTACTATGCTACCTAGAGACTAGTTCTCTGTTAGTTAAGGCATTATTGTTTCCATTGTTGTGACTTTAACATTGTCCGCTTTGTACAATAGTCAAATGAACTTTTTACAAATTAAAGTTTATAATCACTGAACGTAAGTGGCGCAGTCGGTAGGATACCCAAAACTATTTTCACGACAAAAATAGCGGAAAAGTAGTGTTCGTTTCAACTATTAATTGGGTATCAGAAAAAAGTTTCCCGGACTTCGGCTCTAGCATCGACCGAGTTCCAACAGCGAGGTTTATCAAAACCAGTGAACAGAAAAAGTTCATAGTTAAGAGAAAAACCAATTCATCGGCATTCAGGAGGAGAAATTATAGTTGGGTACGGAGTTTCTATAACGAAACTGCCTGCTATAATCGCTGTATCCCTGAAGCAGAAGAAAAAGAAGAAAGAAATTCCACATGAAGCCTTTAGCGTAAGTTTCACTCCTTCTATTCACTTTAATATCCCATACTTGATTCTTCAAAATTTTGTTTTCTATTTTTATTTTTTTTTTCTTTCTTGATAGTAATTAGACAATATCGTTCTAATATAAACAATAGGCTAATTTCAATTAAAATTAATGAACAATAGAGATCGTAGTCCTCTGAAAAGAAATACAGTAGAAATGGTAGTTGAAATCTGCAAACTCCTGCTACTCTGGGACCAAAAAAATTTGCAAAATATCGCAATAACGGTCACTATTCACATTAATTGCTTTGGCTCATTGATCTTCATGAAAATAGAACCAATTATACCTTCAGCAGTCATAGCGGCCTAAACCACGAGCTTTGGGCTATGCAGGGGTCGTCTATGCTTTCGTTTTTTGCTTATTAACATGAACATTTAGGTAAAAATTTGTTTCGTCACTACACAGTATGTTGTTGAAGTTGTTGAATCGCTGCGGCATTTCGTTCGAAACATTCAGTCGATTAACATAGTCCGCATCCATCAACTCCTGAACCAATTGAATTTTATAGGACGATGTAAGTCGTTCTTTAAAATTGAATATAAAGACAATTTTTCGATGTTCAACGTTTGGCTTCGCTTTCGAATGGATAAGGACGGATTTTGACGAACCAAGGCCTCAACTTTTTGAATTGTTTCTTCATCACGAACTGAACAAGGACGACCAGAGTTTTGAATTTTAACTGTCGCACCTGTATTCCTTAACATCCTGATCCATTTCCTAATGCTATCATCACTTGGCGCTTAGCGTGTACGATATTCCGCACGATAGAGACGTTGAGCAATCACTATTGAATCACCATTAAGATAATACGCTCGTACGCAAAATGCGCGATGCGTCCCCAAGTACTGTTTCATCGTGACTAAAATTACCAATGTGAGAACTCTTTCATCAGATATATTAGGTTTTTAGAAAGCAAAACATGATTTGAAATTTTTTTCATCCTGATTCATTGTCAAAAGAGAAATAACTAATAATATTGATTAAAATTTGTCTCCTATCTTTGACAGGAAGACTACTTCATGTTAAATCGAACAAATGGCCTTCAAACTGCCGACAAATCTATTGTTGAAATACCTAATTATAGATTTGTTTAAATGACGATTGCCCGTCCGTAGGGACAATTACATCCTAGCGAAATAGGCTGGAGAGCATAAACTTTCACGGTATATATATATATATATATATTCTTTTGAACTTTTGACTTACAATATTTAGTTAGCACAATAAAGCATAAAGATCAGGGGTTAGTGACGGGGTGTCATACAATTCGGCGTATCACATAAAAGCCTAGGGAAAAAACCCCAGTAAAAAAATCCTGGCTTCTATTGATGGAAACAGAGACTTCTTCAAGTTGCCCACATCGAATCTGGAAATAAATAGACAAAAGCAGAAAAAAGAACTGAATAACAAGAATACAATATTTGAAAGATATAAAGAAAACACCCTCAAATTCGCCTTTTCGGATTAACTCGATATTGTGAATTAAGGATTTTTCAACATAACAAGCTAAACCGTGAATTTTACTAAGGAGATAATCAATGAATACATAACCTTTTATGGTTCCTCTTTCACGAAGATTTTTTTTAGCATCCGTATGTGTCTCTTGAAGGAGTATAATCTCAGTACCAAAGTCCTTTGCTAGTTTAGAATTGTAATCACTCTTGTCCTCAAAAATACCCTTTATATTCAAATCTAATACACAAAATTTGTCGTCAATTTGCAAGGAGAATTCTTCGAATCGGGTCTTGCGGTCCAAGTGATGATTTTTCAGATATTCTGATGTTTGAAGTCTGCTACGGAACCCATTCAAAGGGAAATCATCGTCCATAGTTGGGGAAGGTTATGATATAACACTTATTTCATTGAAAAACTAGCAGAGGAAAAATTATCGACTGACATTTATTATGACATTATGACTTTCACGGTGGGCTTGCAAATGAATATCTGAAATGAACTCATTATTCCTATAAATAAGGTTAGTAGTTTTGGAGTAATTAATATATTTTTTTCGAAATTACAATTTTCAAGTAAAATATTATCTTTTGAAATCGGTGGAAGTTACTAATTCAGTTTGAGTTAGTTATCTTTAATTCAAGATATTTTTAATTTAAACTCAAATGTATGGGGTATTTAAAAGGACAAAAGTTCAGTGAAAGATAGATATTCTAAATGATTTTCGATATGCCAGCTCTAGATTGGTTTTGAACTTGAAACAAAACTTTATAACAGGCGAATTTTCCGTTTGCGATTACTTTGAAAATCTCCGCTAAAAATGAGATCGAGGCCTGCATAGTATGATCTTTGTGTTTCTGTGACGCGCATGATAGAGAAATGGGGTAGACTTCGATGGACCTTCTCCGATTCTGCATCATTTCTAGTGTTAGAAGTTAGAAAGTACATGGGTCTACCTTGTGTAATGATCTTTGTCGAATTGAAATTAAGTTTCAAATAAAAAGTTTGTCGTTTGGAACAATTGTATAGCTTTCGGAAAGTCCAGTTTTGGATCAGACAAGGTTTATTTAATTTTGAATTGTCGTATTGAACTGTTTTATGTACATGAAATTGTAAAGGTCTCGCGCGCATTTTTTCAGACCGCCATATTTGGTTCTTCGCGTGTCTTTCGGAGGGATGTCCTAATTGTTTCAATATTTGTGCTATACTTTGTTGTTCAATGAATTTTTTTACGATTCCCAGTCTCTATATTTCCCTGATGAATTTTTTATCGAATTATCTATACCTGTGTGTTCCTTTTTATTTGAACACATAGATATCTTCTCTTAAATTATTATCGTATTGTGAAACAATACATTCGGGGATCGCTGGAAACTGTAGAACATTATCGGCTCAAGTACTTATGAAATTGATTTTTACAGTCTAATTTGGCAGAGCTGAAAATTTTCCGGAGTTGAAAGTTTACAGAAGAACTGAACCAAATCTGGCGGAGTTAGAATATTACCGAATTTGACATACGTTGCCGAGGCTGAGCAAATTTACTCAAGTTGAATTTTACGACGTATCATCAGATTTATCCCTGAGTACTGAAGAACTGAAAGAAGAAATAGTTTCTGTTGGAAAGTTTGTCTACAGGTTTCAAGACTCAAGTTCTGTTTCAATTATCTGTGGAAAATATCGCTGTTAGTTCATTGCATCAAATGGGGCGCAATGGAAAAGAAGAGGAGGTTTCTGTGTCGCGCGCCAACATTAGTACCAGCCTTCACTTCGGGACTTCCCTGGTTGAACCGGGGATTTATCGATCCCAACTGCGGCACGAAACTCTTGAGAATTTAACTAGTGTTAGTTTGATATCTGGCGTTGTCTCAGTGAAAGAAATGGCTCCAAAAAGAAATATACTCACTCTCAAATAGAAAATTGAGATAATTGAAGTGTACAATAAGGAAAAATTGAATGTACGGAATTTATCTAAGCGTTTTGATATCGGAAAAACACAAGCTGCTGATATAATTAGATATAGAGAAATCCTTATGAGCAAGTGGATGTCGAACACCAATGTGAATGAAAAAAGAAGCTTTCTAACTGGTGATGGTACCAAAATTGATAGGCTGTGCTATGAATGGTTTACAGCAGCTCGCCATAAAGGGATTCCACTGACAGGTATGAATATGAATAATTTTTTATGAGGTTTTTTGAATATGTGGAATCTTATTTTCTTAGTTATTCGAAAATTAGTATTGACATTATACTCAAATAGAAGAAAACTTATTGGTGAAATTTCTTGCAGGTCAATTAATACGCTGCAAAGCCAAAGAGATAGCCTTGTCCTTAGGACATTCAGGATTCAGTGCTTCTTTTGGTTGGCTTAATAAATTCAGAAAACGCCACAATATAAGTTTTAAAACATTTTCGGGAGAAGGAGCTTCATTAATTGCTAAAAATGTCTCATCGTTCTGGGAGAAATGTCCTTCTCTTATCAAAGAATATTCACCCAGGGATATCCTTAATGCTGATGAAACAGGTCTCTATTTCAGAGCTCTGCCTAATCAAACGCTAACATTAAAAAATTAAAAATGTGTTGGTGGTAAATAACCCAAAGAGAGATTTACAATTTTTCATTGTGCGAATATGGCAGGGGAAAAAGAAAAACTTTTAGTCATCAATAAAGCAGCTAAACCAAGAGCATTCAAAAATATAAACATAAACAATTTGCCTGTAACTTGGAAGTGGAATAAGAAAGCTTGGATGACCAGACAAATTATGACAGAGTGGTTGCTTGAACTAGATTGGAAAATGGCAAAACAAAAAAGGAAGATTTTGTTGTTTCTGGACAATGCTGGATCTCATCCAAAAGATATTCACCTGAAAAATATTAAACTTTTGTTTCTACCCCCAAATTGTACATCAGCCTTGTCAACCACTTGACCAGGGAATCATAAAAAATTTCATAACCCACTACCGAAGTCTCTTACTGAAACACCTGCTAGTAAACATTGAGACTGCCAGTACAGCATTCGAATTGACCAAAAAAATCTCGCCATTGGACGCAATTTACTTTGCCAAAACCTCTTGGGAACAAGTAACAAAGGAAACCATCAAAAATTGCTTCCGCAAAGCCGGTTTTAAACATGAAAATATGCAAGGTGCTGACCTATTAAGTCAGGCTCAGACAGTTACATATGATCCTGAAGATGACTTGCCACTCAGTGTTATTGCAGAGATTCTCTTGGATATGAGTTTCAATGAAAATCTCAACGATTTTTGAACCTTGATGATAATTAATTTTTTGAAGATCCTGATTCGGAGCATGAAATTGGGAACTCACATGACACTCAAGAACTTTCCGGAGATTCTGATAACGATGAAATACCAGGACGAACAGATGCTGTCCAAAATTATGGGGAAGCTATGACTTCAACCAAGCAGCTAAAAAGTTTTGCCCAGAATCACGGAGATTCAGAGAGTTTAGATATTCTGTCCAAATTAGAATTGAGATTTCTTGATTGTCTATTCAGGAGAAAAATTTGACAAACAAAAATTCAGGAAATTTTTCGTAATTAAAGTGTCTCTTTTTTATCAAAATTTTTGTTTATCCTAATGATTCATCACATTGATTTTTCAGTTATAGTTGAATTTGAAAAATGTTCACTTTCTTATACCTTTATATATATTGATTTTTATGTTCAATATTCTCCAATTATTATTTCTATTAAATTTTTTCTTGTACATATGTATTTCTTTTAAGCGGACACCCCTCTTAAACGGACACCATCAAGCGGTCCCGTGAGTGTCCGCCCATGGGAGATTTCACTGTATATACATATAAATAATGGACGATATTTGATTTTAGAATATTTTATTGAATATAAGTTACATCTCCTTTATATCAAAAGTACAATTATTAAATGTGTATTGCGTGAATGACACGTTCATTGAACTATTCGGTATGAATTTTCTTGTGTTGAAATAATATTCTCGGACATGGATACAACTGCTGTTGAGGTACCTGGTCGCAAATCGGGTGTTATTTCAGAACTGCCACACGTTCTGAACACTTTATTAGCCATTTCTGTTTTGTGTGCCACCGATTCATCAACATACCCTTCAGCAACCGTTGATGAATTCCAACCGCCATGTTTCTTTAGTGTCATCAAGTCTCCCCCAGATTCAACTAAAAGTGTAACAGACTATCATCGAAATGAAAGACCTGTATATGAGTTAGCATTTCCAAGTTGAAGAAAATTAGCTACTGTTTCAGGTATCTTATAAAACTGATTTTTACCCACAACCTGGTTGATACATTTTCTATTGCGATATGCATAAAACAGGCTGCGATCTGTTGCTGCTACTGGACGAAGGGCTATGTACATTCAGTAATATTTGATATATTCTTCAGTAACTACAAATCTCCTGTTTACATCATTCAATGTTCGCTGCAGTTTCACAATTAATTACTTTCTCTCTCGAATCTTCAATATCATTCAATGTTACCTAGCTAATTTCACAAATTTGATAAGGTCCTGCAATCCCGAATACAACAACAACCTTGGCCATTAAATAAACTTCATCTGGTGCATTATTTAAAAAATTATTTATTTGTGTACTCGTAAAAATAGCAGCTTTCTTGGGCATGTCACCTTTCCCATTTTGTTTCAAAAATGTAATTAGTTTGAAATATTTTGAAATGTCTTCATTATTATTGGATCGTAACATACTTTTTATCATTGATTAATTCGACCACAGTGTTGATGGCCTCTTTTTGTGCCAGTTCCGAAAAATAAGCCAATAACACTGTCTCCGAGAAAGAACTGCATGTCTTTTTCATTTTCCATTGCATAAATCTTGAATCCGCGGTTTCGTAAGTTTTCCGCGATTCAGCTGGCAAAAATTTTCGTGACGCTACTTGCGCTACTTCTAACAACTCCGGAGGAGTCAGAGAAAACTCAGAACCAAGCATTTTAACTTTATAGTATTAAAAATAACTAAGCAATTACCGAGTTCGCAATTTTTGAATCAAATCACAAAATTGAAAAATATTAGATATCAGCTCTCGGTTTTTTGTCCGCTTCGCATCGGGAGACAACATAATCTCGAGCTAAAATCTAATTTTATTTTCCCTTGTATAATAAAAAACTATTTTTACCGTCACAACTTAAAGGAAAATTTTAATAGTAATTATTAATTAGAGATCTATGCTTGTTCAGTCATCGTGGCATTTGAATTAGTACCACACTGAACAAAAAGTTCCTGACTTCACGTCAGTGCATTCCTCAATTTTTTTGTACCTTACATTTGAATAAATCATTTAAATCATGAGAAATCAGGGAATTTGTGAGAGTATTCTTTTTATCCAAACAAATTTTTCTTACATAAAATGAATATTCATACGAATTTCGGAGGTTTGCGAGTTATACTCCCAATTTCCCATAGGAAAATACATCGCATACCACCAGTACTCCCATCATCATGGCGTCTTAAAATATTCAAATTTCTACCGGTAGCCAGAAAACAATGCCGCTCGAAATAACATGGCCGCGTTTCCACATGACGTACAGTTTCCACGTCGGTTTTTTTCGTTCGACCATAGATCATCCACCGAAAAACTGTAATTATTCTGACCGTGTTCCCCATAGATTTCAATGAAGCTAGATTCCCACGTAGAGATCTGTAGAAGACGATATATGTCCTCCAGATAAAGATCTGTATGATCAGGTAGCGACTGAGGAATGACTAATGAGTCGAATCGATCTTTGCTGGCCAAAAACTCCGATGGTAGAGACTTCTACGATCAAATGCGACGCTTTTCTAAATAAGTTATTTATGCAAATTCGATTTTATTCAATCTACCGACCCGGTATTCGTCTCCAGAGGCGTAATTGTTTTTCTGATTCGATACTGCCGGACGAAGAACATCATGGTTGAAATGCTGGGATTTTTTTGTGAGTATCAACTATTACATAACGACACTATTAATATCAGTGACTTATATTATATATGGTAGCAATATCGTATGGAACCAAGTGGACATATTTCGAATAAAAATTATTATGGAATTTTACCCCAAAGTACAATTAAACAAAATGCATCTGATATAATAGGTTGCCAAATATCTTCCTTCCGCCTTTTTGTCTTTTGAATTTCGCGGCTATGGACAAAGCGCTACAGAGCTCCTAACTGGCAATATTATACACAATTTGAAAGGTCTTGACATAACCTATAAAACGAAGCTATGCATGATTATTTTGGATATTGTGTTCAACAGTTGTAGACGTGTAAACATGTAGTTCACTAACGCCATTCAGAGCCGGTGAAAACGACACCAGCCGGGGAAGATCTGTGACGACAAATACCGATCAAATCATGGAGAACATCGAGTTAGACCGGCATGTGGTATCTCCTGACATCGCCCTGGAGATGGGAGTTAGTCACCAAACCATTTTAATCCATCTGTAGAAGGCTGGATAGAAAAAAAGCTTGATGTTTTGGTGCCGCATGATTTGACGCAAAAAAACCTTCTGGACCGAGTCAACGCCTGCGATATGCTGCTAAAACGGGACGAACTCGACCCATTCTTGAAGCTGATGGTAATTGGCAACGAAAAATGGATCACATACCCAAATTGTGCTATGCGTCCACGAATACTGTTCCATCGTGTTTAAAACTCCACAGAATACCGGACGCCACGATTCCTCCCGGCTCCACATAGACGTCACGTTCTGAATATGGCGCAAAAATAAATACCCGATACCCTATATGGACACCTTGTAATAAGAGAATCAACGAGCAAATAAAACACTAAATTAAAAACAACCTTAGACTATACAGGGTCTTTCACGAGGAACCTCACCCATATTATTCGGGAAACTACTGAACGTATTTTCATGAAATTCAGCACTGATAAAATCTAAAATATTTTCAAGGCATGAGCACCTCCGGTTTATCCGGAAATGACATCAACTTCCGTTTTTCAAATTACAACACCATTTTTTTATTGCAGAAACAGATTCATTAGAAAATTTCAAGTTATTTTGATGTAACATTTTTCAATTTTGGTTGGAAAATTCTCTCTGAGCTGGAAAATTCGAAAAACAAATCGAAAATAGAGCTCCGCTGAAACAAGAATAACTTCGAGGTTTTTGGATGAAAAATTTTCATTTTTGGGATGTTTCAAGATGTAAGATATTGTATTCACTTTAAACATCGAAATCGCGATTGCCACGTTCTCAATACCAAAATTTACCTAAGTAGAACTAAAATTAGTAAAATTTCAAAATATCGCCTAAAGCTAAAAGAAACAACCATTTATCAAAATTCTGGCTCAGTCCGGGTCAGGTCAGGGTACCTTACCCCAAAATTGCTAAGTGGCAATATTTAAAAAAAACAGGTACTTCGTTAATTGATTTATTACAAAAATTCAATTGGATATTGATGTGAATTACAATCTGCAAAAAACTGTCATGTGGAAAAAAATCACATATGGTTTACAATTAACAGTACTAAAAAATAACTACAAAATAATGAAACTTCTCTCACCATAGCCAGAATGTTATCAATTCGAAAGTTTTTTCAAACAGAAACCAGAAATGAAATTATGTAGAAATTACCACACTGAAATTCAGAAATATTGTGACTTTGAAATTAGAAAAATAGCAAAAATGACAAAAAATGAAATGTTCCAAAATATCATACAGAGGGACTTAACTTGAGTGAACGCCGCCTCTTGATCTCACTGGTTGACCTATTTCTAGGACGACAATAGGTTTGGCTTGATTGCTCTTCCTTATACGGTTTTGACCAATATTGTATCCGTGATTTATCGGGAAGTTCGCCAATGGGTCGATCAGTATTACCATTCAATCTTTGGGTCCAGAAAAAAACTCGATGTTGAAGTTACAAAATTATCCAAATTTGTGACCAGAATCCATAAAAAGTAATTCAAGGCTATCCGAATTTAATCGTTAAAAAAACTAAGGCCTTTACAGCTGAATTAATTAGCCCAACTAAATTTCCAATTGTATCTAACAAATGGCTTCGACAACTCTGCTGCAATTTACTATATTATTTATATCTGTCTAAACACTGAAGATCTTCGAAGAGTAATGAATTTATATCCCCTGAATTTTAAATCTATCTGAAAAGCAGATTACAGAAGTACTAAAAACTGATAAAAGAAACGTAAAAAAAAACAAAACACTACGCCGAATTAATTTTGAATAAGACGAACCGCTGACAACAATGACATCTATCTCCGCATTGACGAACTCTCCAATCACAGATTACAACACCCAATTCGAAAATGAAATCTATAATAAACAATAAGAAAATTGAGATGAAAACTATAATGAATTATGAGATTTAATTTTGAATATTGAAAACGAAAACTGTAATGACATTAACTAGAATTTATGAAATATAGCATAACCGTGAAATGTAATATTGAATTTTGAAATTGAATATATTGATGAAATAAATCAAAGAACGATATTTTTATATAATTATTAAAAACAAACTGTAACACGATTCATGATACAGGGGTGAAAAGATCGCTTTCAAAGTTAGGGATGACAAAATCGTGAAAAATCAATTTTTTCAAATGAGAACCCCATTTTTATGGCAGATATTGAATCTACGTAAAAATAATGTGAGTGTATGCATCACACCTTGCCCTGAGTTAGTCACAAAAAACTGTTTTTCGTCTCGAATTTTCTGCTATTTCTTTTCCCTTCACGCCAATAAGATGAAATTTTCAGGAACTGTTATTTGAACCATGCTGTAGATTTTTCACCCCTTCTTGAAACCGACTTCAAGAAACTATTAGGAGTACCATGGCAAACTCTCGCAGTTATAACTAGAGAAGACGCTCAAAGTTTTGACCGTTAATTTCTAGACATTTATTTAAACGTCTCAGGAATGCTTCAGGCGTTGCTCTTCTTATTTCATCGGAAGGAAGAGATCTGCAAAAGTGTTTAAAAACCAAATTGAGTTTCAAAACTATGAATCTGAAAATCTATACAAACCTGAACTGACACGTTCTATGCAGTCCTCTTTATCAATCAGGGAGTTGAGTAGACAATATTTTTTATCCTACCCCAAACATAATAGTCTAAAGGAGTTAAATCAGGAGTTGCCATCTTCAAATAGCCTGTATAGGATATTTGACACATTGAGTGAATTGATTGAAGGCGCGCCATCTTGTTGATAACATAAGTCATTATGGTTCTGTATTAGCGGCTCAATTATTTGAGTCAATATGTCAGAATATCTATCTCTAAGGGAGATCATTCTTCGAATAATGCAAACATGTGTAGTGTTCTATCTTACTAGTTAAAGTCCCATCATAAATGTGAACATCGAGAATTGCATTACATTTGATGGCGCAAAAACATTGAAACTCCAGGTCTCTTGAAAGTTCCATTGTCTGAAGTGGTGGTTGTTCTCTTCATCCCAATAATGACTGTTATGCCTATTGAAAGAACCATTCTTTGTGAATTTAGATTCATCTGTCCAAATTATACAGTCCAAAAGTTTTCATTCTCTTGAAATCGAATAATCATAGCTTCATAAAACTGTTCTCCTGACGAAATCAGTTTCCTTCAAATGCTGTACTCTATGAATTTATATGGGTGCATTTCATGTTTTTTTATATTCTCCAAACACTCGATTGAGATAATGCCAGAGCAATCTCGGCATCTTTGAGAGAATTTTGAGGATTCACACGAAAATATGCAAGAACTGTAATTTCGTTGTTCTCATTTCCTACTACGCATTTTTTCTGTGTATAGTGTTCTTAACGAAAGATCCGACATTTCTAAAGTTTGTCATGGTTCTGTTAATGGTATCTCTCGTTGGTCTGGGTCGGTCAGGGAACCTCTCAATGAACAGTCGAATCGTTCTGTCTACAACTCTATTACATTCTTCATGAAGTAGAATGAGATTTAACAATCTTCATTGGTAAAATTAGGCATAGTGATCGATTTTATAAGTCAACACGAATTATCACCGAATTAATAGTTAACACAAAATGCTACTGAATAAAGAGGAATTTGGCAGATGTAATTAATTATATCTATCATTAAAAAAAAAGAATGTAAAAGACGGTAAGTTTTTGCATATGGATCATAAGGAATTATTTATTTATCACTGGAGAGGAAACCGTTGGCCGATTAGTTGAAATGAAGAGGTTTCCGATACAAATTACCAAAACATGGTTTAAGTAACAGTTCCTGAAAATTTCATCTTTTTGGCGTGGAGGGAAAAGAAATAGCTGAAAATTCAAGACGAAAAACAGTTTTTATGAATAACTCTGAAAATATCCACTTTAGGGCAAGGGCGTGATGCATACACTAACATTATTTTTAACGTAGATTCAATATCTGCCATAAAATGGAGTTCTAATTTGAAAGAATTGATTTTTCACGATTTTGTCATCCCTAACTTTGAAAGCGATTTTTCTCCCCTGTATCATGAATCGCGATTTCGATTTTTAAAGTGTATATGTACATCAATCTTACATCTTGAAAAATTCCAAAATGAAAATTTTCCATCCAAAAACCTCAAAGTTATTCTTGTTTCAGCGGAGCTCTATTTTCGATTTTTCTCGAATTTTCCCGCCCAGAGTGAATCTTCCAACCAAAACTGAAAAATGTTACATCAAAATAACTTGAAATTTTCTAAGGAATCTATTTCTGCAAAAAAAAATGGTGTAATTTGAAAAACGGAAGTTGACGTCATTTCCGGAAAAACCGGAAGTGCTCGTGCCTTGAAAATATTTTAGATATCGTCAGCAACGTAAAATACTCATAAGTGCTGAATTTCATGAAAATACGTTCAGTAGTTTCCCGTATAAATATGGGTGAGGTTCCTCGTGAAAGACCCTGTATATATGCACAATTGTGTGTGGTTAGTGATGTATAATATTATTAAAATACGAGCGGCAGATTTATTTCAACAGTGATTGAACAGTTTGAACTGAGGTTTGAAAAATTTCGATTAAATTCTGAATATACGACTTCAATATCCCCATGTCCAAATCATCATCAAATTAATCACATATTGACACAAACGCTCAATTATTCACTAACTCAAATCCTCATTAATAGTTTTATTGATAATAAATCTCACTAAGAACCTTCAAATACATTGCAACAAGCTCGTAAAATTAATAATTTCCTACTAAATCACAACATACACCACTACATGATTCAAGAAAGCCATTGTGTAGGAACAAGGTAATTATTTGAGTAGCAAACATACTGTATTTACTTTCTACAGATATGTTATTTAAAGTTTGTAACAAAATGAAAACGCATCCTTTGAAGGATTTCACCGACAAAGCAATCACAGAAAATCGTTAAGGAATTCATAACCTTCTCTGCGATTTTCTCCGCATGGGATATATCCAAAAAAATTAATAAAAAGTTTTTAAAAAAGAACTTTGTTTTTTAAAAGAGATCAAAACAAAAAATTTCGATGGCGATGATTCTAATTTTTATGGTATTACAAAAAGAAAAAAAAATCGGCAATTATGAATGAAAAATGATACCTGGCAAATGTCAAGCACGACCACGCCGACAGAAGTAAAGTTTTTCATCGAAATTTTTAATCAATTTTTGCCAAATTTTTGGCCTATTTCGGTTTTCGCATCACAGATTTTGAGTTTTAAGGTTGCAATCGATTCGATTGACTCTGTCCTCAAGACAGCCCCACACACATAATCCAGTGGTGTTGAATCACACGATCTGGCTGGTCATTTAATAGATGAATTTTGTGAAATTATGCTATCAACAAATTTGGGTTGCAATTAATTGATCGTCTTATTGGTTCAAACGCATGCAACAGTCTATAGATCTTAATGGGTATTATTCCGAAGAACAATAGAGCAATTTTCGATGATTAATATTTGATTTCTAATCCCGAAATTCAAAAGGTACACAGGGTCTTGCACGAGGAACCTCACCCATATTTATACGGGAAACTACTGAACGTATTTTCATGAAATTCAGCAATTAAAAGTATTTCACGATGCTGATGAAATCTAAAATATTTTCAAGGCATGAGCACCTCTGGTTTTTCCGGAAATGACGTCAATTTCCGTTTTTTTCAAATTAAAACACCATTTTTTTATTGCAGAAATAGATTCCTTAGAAAATTTCAAGTTATTTTGATGTGATTGGTTGGAAAATTCTCTCTGAGCGGGAAAATTCGAAAAAAATCGAAAATAGAGCTCCGCTGAAACTAGAATGAATAACTTCGAGGTTTTTGGATGGAAAATTTTCATTTTGCGATTTTTCAAGATGTAAGATCGATGTATCCACTCTAGAAATCAAAATCGCGATTTACGATACAAGGGGTGAAA
>JARTUT010000961.1:0-88264 GCA_030674115.1 Micraspis discolor | reverse complement strand
TCAGACCTGAATCTAGTAGTTTTTTTTTACTGGGGATGCATAAAACCAATGAAAATTCATCAGGACAATTTGAACCTTCATTTGAGTTTAAAATAATACTTGTTTTATTTTCATCAAGTTTTCCAAAGGTTCCTCTGCGAAATATATCGAATAACAGTAGGCGTAAAACTCCTGAAATTCCATTGTTTCCTGATATCTCAAATAATCGTAAAGAAATGACGTCTATATAAACGCAAGCAGTAGGCGTAAATCTCCTGAAATTCAATTGGTTCCTGATATCTCAACTAATCGTAAAGAAATGACGGCTGTATATACGCATGCACTAGGCGTAAACCTCCTGAAATTTCATTGGTTCCTGATATCTCAACTAATCGTAAGGCAAGTTTTAGCGAGGGACCTGAACTGATCTTGAGTGAAAAGCGGGGCAAGGGGGAAGGGTGTTTAGATCGTTTCCATTCGAAGATTTAGTGTGAAAAACTCTTTCCTGAGGGGGGGGGGTTTAATTACCCTCAGTACCCCCGTGAATACTCCCCTGCGCTATATATACTGAGTGTTCTCTAGAAAGGGTTCCCTCATTATGGTGGGAAAAAAATAAAAAACCTATTGAATTATTGTTATATATATATATTAGATTATTGTTTCTTATATTTATAAAATTGAAAAATCATATAGATACACACTCAAATATTTATCTAAAAAAATTTCACTCTTCTCGCCGCCCCCCTGGACGTGCCGCCCTTTTTAATCTAAAAAAATCGACCAGTCTCAGAACAATTACCTCGTAATATCTGCCCCCTGCACAAATTGCCACCCTATATATTCCTCACAGAACAAAACATGATATATTTTCCAAAAAATATTGCTACACCCCAAAAATTAATTCTCCATAACGCTTAAAAAATTTCAATAATCTAACACACACCTTGCCCCTGGAAATATATTAGCTTTTATCTGTTATAGGGGGCGCAACGGTCATTGATTACACCAGCGAAAATGGAACCCGTCAAGGTCAAGACGGTGACGGTGTGGACAACCCCCACCACCAGGTATCTCAAGAATACATCAATGGAAACGACCTACCCATAAAGAAAGACGAAAAGATCAACACTCAAGTTTAAAATTGACGATCAGTGATATTAAGTGTTTTTTGTGTTCTCAGACTGGATTACGAAAGTTCTGTTGGCGCAACACCAGTTTTTCGGTGTTTTCTTGAATATTCACTTTAGGAAATACTCCTGCATTAAACAATGATGAAGAATATGCCGAAAGGGGGTTAGATAAATAAATAAAATTTACTTGAAGTGAAAAGATCGCTATTTCTGAAATATGCAGGTTTTTTCTTACATTTCAATTTTATTCTTTCTTCGAGACGTCCTGTATACTGCGCAAATCAAAATATTTAACATTCCTATTTTCTCTTTCATATTTTTTTTGCTATCTAATTTTTTGCTATCTAATTTTATCAATCCAATCAAGATGTCATGCGAGAAGGTTGTAGCGATCGATGCTCCTACAAGCGATTCACTTTGTGGACTTTGTGATCGTATTATTCCTAATACGTCCAACGGTCTTAAATGTATTTTGTGTCGAAAAGTTTTTCATTCGAGCTGTGCTAGAAAAACTAAAAAGTGTTGTGAAGTTGAACTGATTCCGGTCACCGATAGTAAATTTTCCGAAAAATTCTCAACGGGAAATTCGGCAACTGATAACATATCGGTGAACACAAGTCAAGTCGAGTTATTGGTGAAGATAATCCACGAATTGGAAACAAAAAACATGATTCTGGTAGAAAACACGGATCTCCTGAAATTTAAAATATCAGTGTTAGAAAAGGAATGTGTAAACAAAGACTCGAAAATTAGTTATCTCCAAGAGTCATTAAATGTGTTACAATCTCGAGGTACGCCCGATAAGAATCCTGAAATAATTCCGCCGCGACCGACAGTCAATCCAGATGCGGTGGTGGTTCGCGAACGTATATCGACTCCAGTGGCGGCGTCAACAGGCGTCTCAGAGCGTGATGCTACTCGCGCAAGAGAACGAAGGAAAAATAAACAAATTAGCAAATATGCATCTTCTACTACTGTTCAACCTACAATAATAGGTCAAAGTTCAAAAACAGATGTCCTTGAAATTGCAGAGGAAAATAAAACTGAATGGGTGATGGTAACAAACAAACGAAAAAGAAAACAGCCTCTAGTTTTGGGAACATATGAAGGTGTGTCGGCGGTCCAGGGTATTGAAAAATATAAGGCACTGCACGTGTCAAATTTAAAACCTGACACTACATCTGAAGATTTACAGAAATTTTTGTTGCAAACATTCACCGATGTGAAATGCGAACAAATGGAATCAAGGTTTCCTGAAAGTTATTCTTCTTTCAAGGTACTCATTCCTGAAAGTCAATATAATATTGCATTGAGTGGGACATCATGGCCAAATAAGGCCAGTGTTCGTCATTTTTTCCACCGGAAAGGCCCAGCTGTACTGAAAAAATAGAAGTAGAAGTGTCAGTAAGCTCAACAAAGGCGAATGATTTCAAAATCCTTCACATAAACATCCAGAGTATGCCGAATAAGATGAACAACTTGGAGCTCCTCCTCGCCGACGTGCTGCCTGATATTGTCTGCATATCTGAACATTGGTGTAGTACCTCCGCTTTAGAGATGATGAATGTTCCAGGGTATGTACAAGTAGCTTCCTACTGCCGTCCGACAAGAGAACATGGAGGAACGGTGGTTTTCGCCAGGTCATCCCTTTCCGTCAAATACATGAATGTTTCCGGATTCTCTCAGGAAATACATTGTGAGACTTGTGGGGTTATGGTGCTGGGTGACTGTAAGTTGGGTATAATCTGTGCGTATAGATCACCTAAAGGTGATTTTGAAGTTTTTCTAGAAGTAATGTCTCAAGTACTCCAATATTGTCTCACGTTAGTTGACAATCTTTTCGTTTGTGGAGACTTCAATGTGAACTTTCTCAACGATAATAAAAATAAGAACTTATTTAGAGATTTACTCATTTGTTTCGATTTGAATGTGACTTCTCTGCTTCCAACTAGAGTCTTCACTAATATTAATGGCCAAACTTCTAGCTCAAAAGTTGATTATATTCTGACCAATGTTGATTTACAAAAATGCAAGACATCTGTTTTTGAGGCCTTTCTTGGTGATCATAGAGTGATGTCACTAGTTTACTCTCGCTGCTTAGATTTAGATTCTAATGATGACAGGCCAAAATACAAGACTGTTCGGATATTTTCTGATTATAGCTTGAGTATTTTCAGATCAAATTTGCTCGATATGGATTTCGAAGAACTATATGATTGCGTTGATGTAAATGAGTGCTTTCGAATATTTTTAGATAAAGTCCAATCTCTAATGAGAGAGTGTTTTCCTTTCAGAAAGATAGCATGTCGAGGAAATGTTGATAAACGATGGATCACTGATGAGATCAAAATGGCTAGCGTAAGATTGAAAGATATATACTGGTTACATGCTAATATCAGATCGTCTGGTTCACTTGAAATTTACAGGAGAGCCAAAGTAGATTACAATTTGTTGCTTCGTAGTAGCAAATGTCAGTACTATAGCGGATATATAAGTGAGTTCAATAATAAACATAGAGCAATTTGGAACATTGTCAATTATGAGACTGGTCGTAAGTTCAGGGGTGGATCTGGTATCATCCTTAACTTGGAGGGTTCTCTCTGTTCGGAACCAAAATTGATAGCTGAAGCTTTCGGAGATTACTTCTCTAACCTTCCTAGCTCTCGGCTGTATGATCATTATGGTAGCTCTGTTTCAACAGAGTGTACAACATGCCCCATGTCATCGAACACCTTTTACTTCTACCCAGTTCTCGCATTAGAAGTCTCGGACGTAATACGAGGAATGAAAAATAAGAAGAGTACTGGAAACGATTACATATCCAGCCGTTTATTAAAGTCTTCTATAGAATTCTTTTCCGAGCATATTTCCCATCTTATCAACCTGTCAGTTTCAAACGGTACCTTTCCATCCCTTCTGAAAACTGCAGTAGTTATCCCGGTATTGAAAAAGAAAGCCGACGTTCATAATATTACTAACTATCGACCGATATCTTTGTTGAGTGTAATCTCCAAGGTTATTGAAAATATCGTGCGGAAAAGAGTTGCCACATTTTTGGACAAGTTCGATCTTGTCTCTAATGCTCAACATGGATTCAGGACCGGCCGTTCTACTGAGACAGCAGCTTTCGAGTTCATCGAGTTCGTCCATAAGAATCTAGACGGAGGACGCTTCGTTGTAGGACTGTTTTTTGATCTTTCCTGTGCCTTTGACGTACTTTCCGTCGGTTTTATGATAGAAAAATTCTATAACTTGGGATTTCGAGGTACATTCCTTGATTGGTTGATGAGTTTCATATCTGGTAGGTCTATGAAAGTAAAAGTCGATGATGTTCTTAGCCAAAATTATAATTTAAAATCCGGAGTTCCCCAGGGATCGGTATTGGGCCCACTTCTTTTCGTCCTCTTCATCAACGACCTGCCTGATTACTTGAGGTCTGAATTGTTATTGATTTTTGCTGATGACTTTTCTGTGGCTATTTCTGCTTCGGACGCATCCCAGCTTGTTAGCATCTGTCAATGTCTCATTAATAATTTTAGTGCTTGGTGTCGTAAAACGCGTTACTCCTGAACGTAGAGAAAACAAAAATTATTTCTTTCGGAAACAAAGCAGCTGAAGGAGAGCAATTAACGATCACCTCCTTGGGCTCTACAATTAGGTCGGACGAGTCCACTAAGTTTTTGGGTATCTACATTGATGAACATCTCAGATGGAGCTATCATATTGACATCCTATGTAATTTTATCCACTTTCTATTGAGCTGGAGAAAGACTTAACAAAACTACATTCCTTGAATGACAGTTACTTTAAGTAGTTTTAAGTGTCCACTAGCTTAGATTATTTATTCTGATTTTTGTAATTTACAAACCTGAGGTCATTCCAGATGTTTGACTGAATATCTCTCGAAATATTTGTTACTTTTTATTTTGTATATATGCACTTTTCTTAATTATTTCAATCACACCATTGTAGCATATTGGAATTTATTTTAGCCATTGTCGTTCTTTCAATAACAAAAAGACAATAATTTTTTTCTTTTTCATCGTTGGTCTTAATTAATTTTTGGTATTTTCCAAATTTTATCTACTTCGTTGTGCGAAGATATAGAAGATTATTATCAGAATATAACTTCAGTGTGAGCTCTCTCTGTTGATCTGTTGAAATACTTAAAAGCAAAATTTAAAATCTCATTGAATAATCGTGATTTATGATTAATATCTCCAGATAGTATATTGAATAGTTGAGATGATGAATGTAAAAATTTTGTATGTTGAATGTACTTCAAATTAAATGATAAGTTGAGATTATAATTATAAAATTGTTTTATAAATAAAGATCTATTGCAGATCCTAGTTGTTTTCATTTTTATCCTTGTTATATCGATCATTTGTTGAATTTATTATATTTTGTTATCGTTTAAAACAAAATTTGTTTTTTCGTTTACAGGCCCAAGAGAGAGACATCTGGGAGAATCGTGAGTAAAATCAATTTTATATATAGATTTAAGCTTGTGTTTTCAAAGGAAAACTCGGATATTTGGTGGTCTATTCTTTGTTTTAAAAATTCTATTAAATTCTCGTCTCAACGTTAATCGATATTTTCCAGAAATTCATTATCAAAAATAATATTAAACTAAAATAAACTATCAAAAATTCTTTGATTCACTCTCGTCTCAACGTTAACGGATAATTTTCAGTGGTTCAACAAGAAAAAATTGAAAAATTACTTTAGCTTCAATTGCTCCTCGTCTCAACGTTAACGGAGAATTTTGTAGAAGTACAGTAAAAAAATTTAAAAATTACCATAGCTCCGATTTCTTCTCTAAACGTTAACGGAGAATTTGCAGGAGTCCGAGAAGAATACACTAAATTAAAATAAGAGCGTCAAAATTGTCATTTTTCAAATTACGCTTGTCTCAACGTTAACGGATAATTTCGAGTAGTGTAACAAAAAAAATTGATGAATTGACATCCCTTTGATGTCATTTCGTTTCGATGTTAACGGAGAATTTTGTAGAAGTGCAGTAAAAAAAATTAAAAAATTTCCATAGCTCCGATTTCTTCTCTAAACGTTAATGGAGAATTTGCAGGAGTTCAAGAAGAATAAACTAAATTAAAATAAGAGTGCCAAAATTGCAATTTTTTAATTCTCTCTCGACTCAACGTTAACGGATAACTTTCAGTAGTTTTACAAGAAGAAATTGATAAATTGTCATTGCTCCGATGTCCTTTTATTTCAACGTTAACGGAGATTTTTCAGTTCAGCAGGAAAAAACTTAAATCAGAATGAGCATGCAAAAATTGAAATTTCCTTTAGCTGTCCAACAAGAAAAAATTGAAAAATTGATGTAGCCTAGTTTGCTTCTTCTCTCAACGTTAACCAAGAATTTTCAGGAGTCCAAGAAGAATAAATTAAATAAAAATAAGAGCGAAACTTTTCAAATTTTCAATTCATTCTCGTCCCAACGTTAACGGATTATTTTGAATAGTTTGACAAAAAAATTGATAAATTGCCATCGCTTCGATGTCCTTTCATTTCAACGTTAACGGCGATTTTTAGTTCAGCAAGAAAAAAAATTAAATCAGAATGAGCATGCAAAAGTTTCAATCTTCTTTATTCATTCTTGTTTCAAGATTAACGGATAATTTTCAGTAGTTCAATAAGAAAATTTGATGTAGCTCCGTTTGCTTCTCCTCTCAACGTTAACGGAGAATTTTTAGGAGTCCAAGAAGAAAAAATTAAATAAGAATAAGGGCGCAAAAATTGCAAATTTTCAATTCAGTCTCGTCCCAACGTTAACGGATTATTTTGATAAATTGCCATCGCTTCCATGTCCTTTCGTTTCAACATTAACGGAGATTTTCAGTTCATCAGGAAAAAATTCTATCAGAATGAGCATGCGAAATTTGAAATTTCCTTTATTCGCTCTTGTTTTAAGGTTAATGGAAAATTTTCAGTAGTTGGACAAGAAGAAATTGAAAAATTGATTAGGCTCCGTTTACTCGTCTCAACGTTAAAGATAATTTTTTAGGAGTGCAGTAAAAAAAGTCAGAAATTACTGCATCTCTTATTTCCTCTCTTTTCTACGTTAACGAATAATTTTCAGTAGTCCATCAAGAAAAATTGAAAAATTGCCATAATCCAAATTTTTCTCCTCTCAACGTTAACGGAGAATTTTTAGGAGTCCAAGAAGGAAAGATCAAATAAGAATAATAGCGCAAAAATTGCAATTTTTCAATTCACTCTCGTCTTAACGTTAACGGATAATTTTGAGTACTTTAACAAGAAAAAATTGATCAATTGCCATCGCTTCGATGTCCTTTTGTTTCAACGTTAACGGAGATTTTTCAGTTCAGCAGGAAACAAATTAAATCAGAATAAGCGTGCAAAAATTGCAATTTTCTTTGTTCATTTTTGTTGAAAGGTTAACGGATAATTTTCAGTAGTTCGACAAAAAAAAATTGAAAAATTGATGTAGCTCCGTTTGCTTCTCCTCTCAACGTTAACGAAGGATTTTAAGGAGTCCAAGAAGAAAAATTAAATTAGAAGAAGAGCGCAAAAATTTCAAATATCTCATTTCAACGTTAACGGAGAATTTTCAGAAGTTTGGGAAGAAAAATTGAACTGAAAAAGAAATGATGAATATGTTCGAGATTACTGCGTTATTTCTCTGCATATTATTTTCATTTGTGATGAATTAAAAAAATACTAACATGCATCCTATTAAACTATCTTTCTAAAAATATTTTTTGCGCTTCTTGAAAATTTTCGTTAATGAATTGAAGTCTAAGAAAATTTTTTCCAGAAGTGATACAGAAAGCGCCGACGGCCGATCCAAAGATTCAAAAAGAAACATTCTTCCCACACGACTGACCAGTTACTTCAAGAAAGAAAAGAGTAAAGAACAGATCAATAACGAAGAAGACGAAAGTAAAGCGGAAGAGGTTGAAGATTCTTCCAGAATCCCATTGGACACTACACTGGCAACAGAACCGGAAACCGACAATAAGGAGGGAGTGGTTTACGCTGAATTAGATCTGATCAGTTCCGGAGTTAAAGCTGTCGTGAAGAATGATAGTGATAAAACTGAATACGCCGAAATTTTGTACACACCGAAAGAAGAAACGAATAAAGAGGAAGTTAAGTAAAGAGAGAAGGAATAGTGAGTTGAAGGAATGTTGTTTTTCGGTTTCGATTGAACTCAAATTGTCTCTGAGAGAATATCTCTCGTCTTGTATTTTTTTAATTGAGACTGTGTACTTAATGAATCAGAGGATATATTATGTAAATTATTCTATTTTATATTTTTCCAACTGATCACTTTGTTGTAAGATTTTAGTGAAATAAAGATTTATTGTGTATTTGCGTTTTTTACTCATCCAGATATAGGCAAAAAAATTTGCTCCAATTGAGGACCGTTACACCTGTTTACACCGGATACCTCCTCGCATTCCTCGTGATCCTAATACAGATCTAGAGAATCGTAGGAAATTCAGTTGAAAAATTCAATACTTCAAGTCAATTTCATACAATTTTCGAGATTTATATTAGGAGCACAGGAATACGAAGAGGTATCCGGCGTACCAGGAGCACCCCCTTAAATTGACCAGGTAGGCAACCAACAATACCCAAGAATGTTTTACTGATTGCCTACTAATCAAATTTCACGGGGCACCCCTGATACTCCGGATACCTCCTCGCATTCCTGTGCTCCTAATACAAATCTAGAAAATCGTAGGAAATTCAGTTGAAAATTTCAAGTCTCTAAGTCAATTTCATACAATTTTCGATATGTATTTGTATTAGGAGCACAGGAATACGAGGAGGTATCCGAGTATCGAGGGTGCCCTGTGAAATTTGATTGGTAGGCAATCAGTAAAACATTCTTAGGTATTGTTGGTTGCCTACCTGGTCAATTTAGGGTGCTCCTGGTACGCCGGATACCTCTTCGTATTCCTGTGCTCCTAATACAAATATCGAAAATTGTATGAAATTGACTTGAAGAATTGAAATTTTCAACTGAATTTCCTACGATTTTCTAAATTTGTATTAGGAGCACAGGAATGCTAGGAGGTATCCGGCGTACCAGGAGTACCCCTTAAATTGACCAGGTAGGCAACCAACATTGCCCCAAAATGTTTTACTGATTGCCTACCAATCAAATTTCACGGGGCACCCCTGATACTCCGGATACCTCCTCGCATTCCTGTACTCCTAATACAAATATCGAAAGTTGTATAAAATTGACTTGAAGAATTGAAATTTTCAACTGAATTTCCTACGATTTTCTAGATTTGTATTAGGAGCACAGGAATGCTAGGAGGTATCCGGCGTACCAGGAGTACCCCTTAAATTTACCAGGTAGGCAACCAACATTGCCCCAAAATGTTTTACTGATTGCCTACCTATCAAATTTCACGGGGCACCCCTGATACTCCGGATACCTCCTCGCATTCCTGTGATTCTAATACAAATCTCGTAAGTTGTATGAAATTCAGTTGAAAACTGATATTCGATATACCAGGTGACCCCGCAAATTAAATACTCTGGTATTTGACTGATTTAGTTAGAAAAGCGTTGAAGAAATGAAATAAGAGAAAAAGCTTTTTCATTTTATTCAATCTATTTTAAACAATACACATTTTATGAACATTTTAGGCAATATTTATAGTCGATAATATTATTAGGCACTGATCTAATGTGAATGGTTGCAAACATCTTCCAAAACCTTCACCAGAGCCTTCAGCTTGTCGTAATTGGCCCCGCTGAATGAGGTGATGGTCTCCTTACGTTTGATGAAGATGAAAGTGGGCATCGACGAGATGTTGTACTCCATCGCTGTCTTCGCATTCGTCTACATCCACCTGAAAAAACAAATTGAACCAGTTTACTTTTGAAAAATAAAGTTGTTCAATCTTTGTCATTGTTACACTGTGAGTCAATTTATTCAATTGTAAATGCCTCCAATTGCCTACACCCATTTTCTGAATAGAGGCAATGAAATTTATTTCTTTTATTCACAAGAGACAAGATTGAACCCAGTTCATAATCGTTTACTCTTGAAAAATCACTTTAGTCAATCTTAATGATTGTTTAAAATATACTGAGACCTGTAAAAATTCGATCTAAGGATTGTATACGCCACCCAATCGTTCACGCCCATTTTTCGGAAGTACGTGACAGTGACTCAAACAAATTCATGACAATTGACCCTTAAGCCCCGCCAATCTGACATCTTGGTATATTCTAATCAATTTAGGGGATTGTTACGAATCAACAATAGCTGAATAAATTTGTTGATTTATTGTAATATTCTTAATGAATTGCAATTATGTACCTCACTCTCATGACTCCAATATTTCAAGACAGTCATGAGGAAGAAAATTTCTTATCCTTTATCGGAATTACCCTAACAAGAAATTCGAAACTTCAAAATGTCAATTCTAAGATGAAATATACCGAAAATACTATATATTAATACTATGACAAAGAAATCTAGGTATTTAATGATACTGACCAATGAAAAACGTATCCAATAAAGATAAAATATACCGAAATCACGAGGACCAATCAAAGACGAGAATCTCTAATTTCCCTACTCTCTTGTTATTCACCGTACGTGACAGTGACTCAAACAAATCCATGACAATTGAACCTTAAGCCCCGCCCATCTAACATCTTGGTAAATTTGTATAAATTTAGGGGATTTTTACGAAAATCAACAATAGCTGAATAAATTTGTTGATTTATTGTGATATTCGTAATGAATTGCAATTATGTACCTCACTTTCATGACTCCAATATTTCAAAACGGTCATGAGGAAGAAAATTTCTTACCCTTTATCTGAATTGCCCTAACAAGAAATTCGAAACTTCAAAATGCCAATTCTAAGATGAAATATACCGAAAACACGTGGACTCAGTGCAATGACAAAGAAATCCAGTTATTTAATGATACTGACCAATGAAAAACGTATCCAATAAAGATAAAATATACCGAAATCACTAGGACCAATCAAAGACGAGAATCTCTAATTTCGCTACTCTCTTGTTATTCACCGTACGTGACAGTGACTCAAACAAATCCATGACAATTGAACCTTAAGCCCCGCCCATCTAACATCTTGGTAAATTTGTATAAATTTAGGGATTTTTACGAAAATCAACAATAGCTGAATAAATTTGTTGATTTATTGTGATATTCGTAATGAATTGCAATTATGTACCTCACTTTCATGACCCCAATATTTCAAATCGGTCATGAGGAAGAATGTCTTATCCTTTATCGGATCTGCCCTAACAAGAAATTCGAAACTTCAAAATGCCAATTCTAAGATGAAATATACCGAAAACACGTGGACTCAGTGCAATGACAAAGAAATCCAGGTATTTAATGATACTGACCAATGAAAAACGTATCCAATCAAGATAAAATATACCAAAATCTCGAGGACCAATCAAAGACGGAAATCTTTAATTTCACTACTATCTTGTTATTCACCGTACGTGACAGTGACTCAAACAAATCCATGACAATTGAACTTTAAGCCCCGCCCATCTAACATCTTGGTAAATTTGTATAAATTTAGGGGATTTTTACGAAAATCAACAATAGCTGAATAAATTTGTTGATCTATTGTGATATTCGTAATGAATTGCAATTATGTACCTCACTTTCATGACTCCAATATTTCAAAACGGTCATGAGGAAGAAAATTTCTTACCCTTTATCTGAATTGCCCTAACAAGAAATTCGAAACTTCAAAATGCCAATTCTAAGATGAAATATACCGAAAACACGTGGACTCAATGCAATGACAAAGAAGTCCAGGTATTTAATGATACTGACCAATGAAAAACGTATCCAACAAAGATAAAATATACCGAAATCACGAGGACCAATCAAAGACAAGAATCTCTAATTTCGCTACTCTCTTGTTATTCACCGTACGTGACAGTGAGTCAAACAAATCCATGACGATTGAACCTTAAGCCCCGCCTATCTAACATCTTGGTAAATTTGTATAAATTTAGTGGATTTTTACGAAAATCAACAATAGCTGAATAAATTTGTTGATTTATTGTGATATTCGTAATGAATTGCAATTATGTACCTCACTTTCATGACTCCAATATTTCAAAACGGTCATGAGGAAGAAAATTTCTTACCCTTTATCTGAATTGCCCTAACAAGAAATTCGAAACATCAAAATGCCAATTTTAAGATGAAATATACCGAAAACACGTGGACTCAATACAATGACAAAGAAATCCAGGTATTTAATGATACTGACCAATGAAAAACGTATCCAATCAAGATAAAATATACCAAAATCACGAGGACCAATCAAAGACGGAAATCTCTAATTTCACTACTCTCTTGTTATTCACCGTACGTGACAGTGACTCAAACAAATCCATGACGATTGAACCTTAAGCCCCGCCCATCTAAAATCTTGGTAAATTTGTATAAATTTATGGGATTTTTACGAAAATCAACAATAGCTGAATAAATTTGTTGATTTATTGTAATATTCTTCATGAATTGCAATTATGTCAGTAAAATAACGCTTATATATAAATCCGGAAAAACTGACGACTTAAATAATTACAGACTCATATTCGAGATCAGTAAGTTCTTTGAAGTTTGTGAGGCGGTCATGAAAAATAAGATGCTATCTTTTATTAAAATGTAAGTGATGGTCGATCAGTACCAGTGTGGATTTACAAAAAATAGTAATACCTTCAGTGCGACCGTTGATTTGATAAATTAAATTCCGTTACCTCTATCTGATAGCAAAATAGCAGTGGCCATACTGGTCGCTTTCGACTTGGTTGGCATATTCTTTTTAATAAGCTCCGACGAATGGGATTCAGGGAAAAATATATGAGTTTATTAAGTCCTATTTAAGCGATCGCCGTATTGACGGCGGTATGTATAGATGATAGCAAAAGTGACTGGACCTCCGATTCAATTGGTGTTCCCCAAGGGTCGGTTTTGGGTCCCCTTTTCTATTTTATGTATGTACTTAACTTGAGCCAGTCGGGCGTCCGTCTAGGTATTTCGCTTTTGCATATGATACTGTCTTGATATATACAGCTACTAATGAATGATGAATTGAAGATCTTCAACGGTATTTACATTGGCTTTGGAATAATAAATTGAAAATTAATATTAATAAAACAAAGTATATGGTATTAAAAAAAAATAAGAATGTTACAATCCTGAAATTAACCGTTAATAATATTGAACTTCAAAAAGTCTGTGAGGCGAGGTTCTTGGGTGTAATGTTGGACACAAATATGAGCTGGAAAAGTCACCTTGGTTTCATCATCGAGAAAATAATGCCGATGGTTACAGCTTTATATATAAGGTTTGATCCTATTTGTCAAAAAAAAAAGTAAATATAATAATATAATATCATTTTTACAACACGTTTTTCATGTCACATATGAGATATTCAATGTCGATTCGGGGAACCTGTGGAAAAGCGTACTTCGAAAAAATACAAATGTTAGAAAATACATTAATTAAACTACTGTTTATGACCGATTAACGAATACCACACAACTCAGATTTACATATACCAAATATAAAGAAAGTATTGGAGGTAGAACAATGCTAATTTTTAAAATCATACATAGGCATACAAATAGAAAACCGTCGTTTTATTTCATATTTTGAGATTTTATTATAAAAAACTCGTTACATACTCAATCTTCAAAATATTTTCCATCGCTAGTCACAACTTTCTCCCATCTTTGTGGCAGCTTCTGAATTCCTCGTCGAAAAAATTGTTCGTCGATTTACGCCTACAGCATGCTTAGTATAGTCTTCGTTTCTTTACGATTAGTTGAGATATCAGGAACCAATAGAATTTCAGGAGGTTTACGCTTACTGTCGTCATGTCTTTGCGATTAGTTGAGATATCAGGAACCAATGGAATATCAGGAGGTTTACGCCTACTGCATGCGTATGTGTAGTATTCATTTCTTCATGATTAGTTGAGATATCAGGAACCAATAGAATTTTAGCAGATTTACGCCTACAGCAGGCTTAGTATAGTCATCGTTTTTTTACGATTAGTTGAGGTATCAGGAAGCAATGGATTTTCAGGAGATTTACGCCTACTGTTTAATACTTCAAAAATTCCAGTTGAAATACAATATGAAAAATAAATGAAAAACTCTCTAATTGTTTCTTCAAACCCATTGCCTCAGCTCTCTCTTTGGGTGATTTTGAAAACAAAATCACACTCGAAAGTGCCTACATAACATCTGTGTAAGAATATCTGAGGGCTTTCAACGAATCTGTTCTAGAAGACCATCTAGTTGGACACAGTTTCTTCAGAGTTCGTGCTAATGACAAAAGAAGATCCCATATTTTGATACTCTGACTGAAAAACACATACAGTTGTTCAATTGTTCCAAAAAAAATTTACGTTTTCAGGAATCGCTGACATTGCATTATTGACCACCGAGTTTAAATTATGCGCGGCGCAGTGCACATATTTGGCCATTTTTTGTTTTTCTTGGATACTTGTTTACAATCCAGTATAAACACCAGACATGGTTGCTGCACCGTCATACCCTTGGCCTCTGCATTTTGTCTCCATTTGTTTCAAAAACTTCTGGAATAGCCTTCTCTAATCCCCCTGCTGACTGATCATCCACTATCTTAAATCCGGAAAAAACTTTTATTGATTTCAAGTCATGTAGGCTTTCCTGAAAAATCTGTCTGCAGATCGAATAACTTGAGATAGTTGATCTTTTTTGGTAATATCCTGAGTTGTATCAAGTATTACCGAGAAAACTGTGCGTCACAAATATTTTTTATTATTTCTAATTTGACTTTATGGGATAAGATATGAATCAATTCATTTTGTATAGCAGTGCTAGATACCTTTGATTCCCCTGGTCACTGTTCAATAAATCCTGCAACACATGGTCATACGACGCGACGTTGAAGAGTTTGAAAGTAGTACAAGATATAAAAAATTTATCGATACATTTATTTGAATTTTCATTTGACGACTGGGCTCCCCCAACGTCCCAATAATCCCCCCCCCCCAACGTCCCTGAATAACCCAATAGCATAAGGTTCAAAAAGGCGTTTATCTGTTTTCCCTACGAAATAGCTTAAAAATCTGCCATCGTGGCGCTGTTATCATCGCAGAAGTTCCCAATTCTACTAGTATTTTAAAAGCGCAAAAAATGCCATCAGTCAAAATAAATAAGAAACAGACGCATTTCACGCATCTGAAAAACTTTACTCCGCCACTGGGACCCTTCCAAGTCGGTTAACTTCAAGATGTTTAAATATTCTGTAGTCTGTGAGCTACCGAGATCGACCTTCAGGACTCTACTTGAATAATGTGACTCTATGCCCTAACCTATCAAACCAAGATAAAACGGAATGTAAATATAATCAACAATATACCGAAAATAAATTTAAGAATGGTTTCCATACTGAAAAACACGTTCAGCATAGGATATAACAGATTAAAAATCCTAAACATATCATCTCGTTTCCACCATCTATTAACATCGCCTCTTTTAAAACCAGCAGTTATAACACAAAGTTCCAACCTTTTAGCACCGATTAAACTAGATATAATCCCCAGTTGCGGCTTCAAAGTCAAAGGAATCCTCCGAAAAAGATGCAAAGATTGTTTCTTCGTAACCAGGGAAGAACGTCTGTATGTAATCTGTAAAACGCATCCTAGGCACAAGCAAATGGCCATGAAGAAGAGCCCTCGGAACAGTTGGATACTGACTCATGCGACTCAAAGCAAAGTCAGACCTTGGTGATTAAGTGATTTGTGAAAATGTAGATGTAAGGATTGAATAAATATTGGATAATTTGATGGAGTTTGAATAACTTGGGTGCTACAAGATTTATGAGAAAGTAATATGTCGGAAGTGAAAGAGTATGGAAAGAAGATAAGGTTTTGTCTGTGTTATTGTCTTCTTATAACAATATTCTGGATTCAGGAAACTTTATTTCCAAATTCCGTTAGGCTGAAGTGATAGGTATTTAAAAACTAGGAAAGAATCCTTGTTATCCTAGTAATTATCGACCAATCAGTTTATTGAGTGCTCCTTTCAAGATATTAGAAGGTTAATTCTTTTTAGAATTGAATCGTCTATAGAAAATGCTCTACAACATTTTCAGGGAGGTTTTAGAAAAAATTGAAATTGTTCAGATCAGATTCTCAGTCTTATAAATTTCTTAGAATCAGACTTCAATAAAAGGTTGAAACTGGAGCTACTTTCATTGAGATGGATTGATTTTCAAACTCTACACCAATCAGAAATGTGGGAAAATTGTGAGATTATTAGAAAATTATGATTTTAGACCTATGTTCTTAATATTATACAGTGGTATATATCGGCACAAGGAACCAAAAGAAAAATTTACTATTAATTCAACGATGTTTCGGAAACTTATATTTCCTTCTTCAGGCTACAAAAATAGGAAAACCCAATCAATTGAGCACTCAGAAAGAATCATAAGGAATACAAACGTCAAAAAATATAAAACTAATAACAATGATAAGTACACATACATCATAAAATGTTTGTTTAACTCTTTGATCTCTCATATTGTTGTTTATATCAAGATGTATACATTCATTTGCGTTAGAACCCTGTTTGCCCTGTAAATTATGCATTCAAATATTATAATATATCATGTTTATAATTTTTATTCTGATGTGGTGAGTTCTTTTTCTTGTTATAGTTTATATATTTAATTGTAATATTCCATATTGTGTGAGTCTTTGAACACGACCTTATTGGATCATTATGAAATCTTATTGGTTTTCATTTTAATTTCGACTTTTGATAGATATTTATTTTATAACGGATGTGTACTAATAATTGTTATTATTTCTATATTTTTTGACGTTTGTATTCCTTATGATTCTTTCTGAGTGCTCAATTGATTTTGTTTTCCTATTTTTGCAGCCTGAAGAAGGAAATAAAAGTTTCCAAAACGTCGCTGAAAGAAAAATAAGTTTTTCATTTGGTTCCTTGTGCTGATATATACCACTGTATTGTATTATTTTTGGAACAATATAATCTTTGCTTAATATTTGCTTATTTTTGACAGGTAATAGGTATAGGGTAGAAATAAAACCAATTCTTCAAACAAGGCCTACTAGTTTCGACTATCATCTATAATTTGAAAAAACGAGCTATAAATCTTTCTGAAAAAGAATTTCACAAGGAAAACCTCGAAAAAATAAACAGAAAATCGCCTGGTAGATATGAATAACAAAAGATATTTCAAAATACCATATATTGAAGAACTATCAGAACTTTAAACGGAGTTTTTCTAAAATAAATGAGATTACGGCTTTTAACACAGATAAAAAAATTTCTCCAAGTCTGTCACCAAAATTATTTTTATCCGATATAATTTATGAAATTCCTTGCCACGATTGCCAGTGTATGTATATAGGACAAACAGGACGATATCGCAAAGATCAAATAAATTAACATAAAAGTTTTCTCTCAATATCTTTAATCCTTTGAAGAAGAAGGGATGAAAATAACGCTGCCCTATCAGAACATGTCTCAACGACATTACATTTATTCGATTTTGATTCGTGTGAAATATTGGGCACTCAAAAAGTTCTAAAAAAACGATTACTACATGAAATGATCTCGATAAAAGGGAACTCAAATTCTATAAACAAAAGAACTGATATCGACAACCTTATTACTCAATATTATTATCTAATTAGTAAAATCAGAAAAAATAGTACAGCACCCTTAAAATATATATCCTTAATCAAGAGTTTCATGTGAATTATATCTCTCTGAAAAATTTATGTAGGTAAATATGTTACTTCAGTCTGCGTTGCACGTTCCATCTAATATGAGTGTCGTTTATTTTACAATTTTAATATCAGTTCAATTCACAAGAAACAAGACTTAACCCAGTTCATATTAGTTTAATCTTGAAAAATCACTTTGTTCAATCTTAATGATAGTTGAAAATACATTCTAAAGAACTTCTAAAGAATCCAATGAATCAACCTATGCAATGTATACGCCTCCCAATTGTTCACGCCCATTTATTGGAAGGGAGCCAATGGAATTAATTCAATTTATTCACAAGAATCAAGGCTGAACCCAGTCCATGTTCGTTTACTCTTGATAAATTACGTTGTTCAATATGTACCCGCTTCTATATTGACCACGCTCATTTTTCTAAAGGAAGCCAATGAAATTAATTCGTTTTATTCACAAGAAACAAGACTTAACCAATTCATCTTAGATTAATCTTGGAAAATCACTTTGTTCAATCTTCATGATTGTTAAAAATTCATTGAGACTTTACATAATTCATTGAATCAATCCATGGATTATCTACACCTTCTAATTGTTCACGCCCATTTTTTGGAAGACAGCCAATGGAATTAATTCAATTTATTCACAAGAATCAAGGCCGAACCCAGTCCATATTCGTTTACTCTTGAAAAATCACGTTGTTCAATATGTACCCGCTTAAATTGACCACGCCCATTTTTCCGAAGGAAGCAATGACACTAATTCGTGTCATTCACAAGTACCGACATTCAACCCAGTTTATATCAATTTATGTGGTGCCATCTTTTTTTTTATTGTTAAAAATAGACCAAGACCTGTGAAAATTCGAAAACTGAACCATCAATTGTATACGCCTTCTAATTGTTCACGCCCATTTTCCGAAAGAAATATTTAAGGATCGAGTTCATTGGATTGTACCAGCCCTTAATTGACCACGCCCATTTCTCCGAGGAGAGCCAATGAATTTAATTAGTTTTATTCACAAGAAACAAGACTTAACCCAATTCATATTAGATTAATCTTGAGAAATCACTTTGTTCAATCTTCAAGATAGTTGATGATACATTGAGACTTGTAAAGAATTCAATGAATCAACCTATGCAATGTATACGCCTCCCAATTGTTCACGCCCATTTATTGGAAGGGAGCCAATGGAATTAATTCAATTTATTCACAAGAATCAAGGCTGAACCCAGTCCATGTTCGTTTACTCTTGATAAATTACGTTGTTCAATATATACCCGCTTCTATATTGACCACGCTCATTTTTCTAAAGGAAGCCAATGAAATTAATTCGTTTTATTCACAAGAAACAAGACTTAACCCAAAATCTTGGAAAATCACTTTGTTCAATCTTCATGATTGTTAAAAATTCATTGAGACTTTACATAATTCATTGAATCAATCCATGGATTATCTACACCTTCTAATTGTTCACGCCCATTTTTTGGAAGACAGCCAATGGAATTAATTCAATTTATTCACAAGAATCAAGGCCGAACCCAGTCCATATTCGTTTACTCTTGAAAAATCACGTTGTTGTGGTTGGGCAATATGTAAATTCAAAAAGGAAATTAAAGACCTGTTATGATACCAAAGAAGTCAGGGAAAGTAAATTCAAATTGGACATTTTGCTAACATTGAAATCATGTGATAAATCTTTTAAAGCCTTATATGATACTGAAAAGCGTAATTATGATCAACTTTACTTACTGCTAGGGCTAATTATTATAATACGAAAATTCAATCATCTGAAAATAAGAGTAAAACTATGTGGTCTATTTGTAAGGATATTAGAGGTGTGTGGAATATAAGAGTGCTATTGATGTTTTCAGTGAAGGTTCTTATGATGTGGCTGAAGAATACAACAATTTCCTTGTTGAAAAGTTCCGTTTTGTTAGGGGTTTGGAAGATAAGGCTTTTTCTTGTTATTTACCGAGCAACCCTAGATCAATTAATTTACAGCCAACAAGTCCTGATGAAATAGTTGAAATAATAAAAAAAATAAAAAATAAGTACTGTAGTGGTGATGACGGAATACCAGTCAATATTATGAAAAATTGTGCTGATGAGATAAAAGTTTGTCATTTCACGTAATAAACAACTCACTCAAATTTGGAATTTTTCCCAAACAGCTTAAACTAGCATTGATAAAACCTATTTACAAAAAAGGGGATGAAACATCTTTTGAAAGCTACAGGCCCATCAGTATATTGTCCAGTTTCTCCAAAATATTTGAGCACGTAATGCGTGAGAGAATCTCAGTTTTTATGAATGAGTGCAGTTTATTTAATAATTCTCAGCATGGCTATTTGGAAGGTCGATCAGTTCAAACTGCTTTATATCAGTTCACGGAAAGGATAATAGCGCTTTTGGAGGATGATAAACTTGGCTTAGGTTTGTTCGTTGATCTGGCGAGTGCCAGATGACTGTTTGTCTAGGCATTTTTTATTGGAAAAACTTGAAAAACTGGGAATCAGAGGTAATGCGAAGGAGTGGATAGCTTCATACTTATCAGGGCGATTACAGAGAGTTGCTATTAATAAAAATGGAAAAAGTGTTAAATCAGATATTATTGAACGTTGTTCAATATGTACCCGCTTAAATTGACCACACCCATTTTTCCGAAGGAAGCAATGACACTAATTCGTGCCATTCACAAGTACCGACATTCAACCCAGTTTATATCAATTTATGTGGTGCCATCTTTTTTTATTGTTAAAAATAGACCAAGACCTGTGAAAATTCGAAAACTGAACCATCAATTGTATACGCCTTCTAATTGTTCACGCCCATTTTCCGAAAGAAATATTTAAGGATCGAGTTCATTGGATTGTACCAGCCCCTTAATTGACCACGCCCATTTCTCCGAGGAGAGCCAATGAATTTAATTAGTTTTATTCACAAGAAACAAGACTTAACCCAATTCATATTAGATTAATCTTGAGAAATCACTTTGTTCAATCTTCAAGATAGTTGATGATACATTGAGACTTGTAAAGAATTCAATGAATCAACCTATGCAATGCATACGCCTCCCAATTGTTCACGCCCATTTATTGGAAGGGAGCCAATGGAATTAATTCAATTTATTCACAAGAATCAAGGCTGAACCCAGTCCATATTAGTTTACTCTTGAAAAATCATATTGTTCAATATATACCCACTTCCGTAGAGAACTCAAAATCTATAAACAAAAGAACTGATATCGACAACTTCAATACTCAATATTATTATCTAATTAGTAAAATCAGAAAAAATAATACAGCATCCTTAAAATATATATCCTTAATCAAGAGTTTTATGTGAATTTAAAAGTCACCTATATCTCTCTGAAAAATTTATGTAGGTAAATATGTTATTTCAGTCTGCGTTGCACGTTCCATCCAATATGAGTGTCGTTCATTTTACAATTTTAATATCATCCATCCACAAACTGTAAGTTTGATATTCTTATAAAATCATTTTAATAGTTCCTAATGATTAGGAATCCCTTATAAATTCAAAATAAACTTTGTTTTCTCTTGATCGCAAGCCGTTTTGGATTTCACTCGTGTATTAATTAAACATATACTTAGCCTTAACATAGTTCCTCAGTCAGAAAATTCCTCATTTATGTTTGTGTTTTTTATTTTCATCTTGTTAGTTTTGAGTAATCGTCAATATAGTATTTTATTGTTATTCAATATATTTATTCTTAATTAATTCGTGTCGGTCAAATCAATTATTCTATAAGTTTTATATTATCATTATATAAGCTTTATTTGATGAAATAGATAGCTAAAACTATGATCTGTTTGAACAAATGTTAAAAGAAATTTAAAAGATTGTTATTTATGTGTTATTTCATAAAAAAAATCTTTAAATTGTATTTCATTTACAAAGAAAATTTAAAAGTATAATTTGTACATTTATAGTGCCCTGAGGAAGACTTCAGATAGAAGTCAAAACTAGTGAGCCTTGTTTGAAGAATTAGTTTTATTTATATCCTAGACCTATTACCTGTCAAAAATAAGCAAATATTATTAAAAAATTTGTTCACAATAAGAGCAGCGATTTCAAAACATTGAAACTAATGTTTCAAAAGCGTTCGATTCAATGAACATAGAATTTTATTGAAAAGTTGTCTCAATTTGGCATTTGTTCCAATCTCATAAATCTTCTTAAGTTCAACAGTGTGCGGTCTGTGGTATTTTCGAGTACTTCGGGAGTGCCGCAGGGCAGTAACCTTGGACCACTGCTTTTCATAATTTTCATCAATGATTTGGCTGATGTTAACTGTCTGCTATTTGCTGATGATTTCAAGATGTTTCTAGTTCCAAGACCTGCTTTCAGAACGGAGAACACATTTTACATGCCAACACCGAGGACTAACACTTTAAATATTCTCCTCTTTATAATTTGTGTCATGCTTGTATCAAGTCATACCATTTTGGCTGACTTTATATTACATGTCTTATTTTGTATATTCAGAATTAGTTTTTTGTTTCTGTTTACCTTGTTCTGTAGTTGGGTTCAATCTGTAGAACATTGTATATTTTTAAATAAATAAATGAATAAATTTCTAGCCCCTTTACTTTTCAATTTATATCTCAGTGATTTACCCACGACATCGCCTCATAAATTTGTTTAGATCAACTAAAACCAAGCAAACTAGGAGATTTGGTAGATTCATGAAAAAATCAACTAAAATAAAAAACAAAACAATTTAATAACCATTCAGAATTCATCAAAAAGAGCGCTGGCGTCCATTCCATCGAATAAATCCTCCACTAACTTATTTTTATCACAACTCTCGCCAGAATTAGTTACAGTTTTAGCTTCTATACTCTCACTTTGTGAATTTTTTTGCGTACTGCAAAAATTAGGGTCGTCATTGAAAATTCTTCGATATCTCCATCATCGCCAAAAAAATTCATAACATCACTTATATCTTCACTTTTACTACACTTCGGACTATTTACATTGTTTCGATTCGGAGAAGAGATACTATTCGAAGATTTAAGCCTCAGTACGCTCAAATTAGGAGTTTTAACATTTTCAGCAATCTTTCTCAAAGATTCACTAAAACTTTTAGGCCTTCTCGTATCTTCGTTTTGAATATTTCTCATTCCGTTAATTTTTTTCTCAATTTCGGCTACAGATATATCTTGTACAACAGTTTTGAAAACGTCCTTTGAAATTTGTGTTGAACCTTCGTCGTTTCTCTTTTTATTCGAGTAAATCGATAACAAATTATTCCTAGTGATCGTCAAATAAGGTTCCTCGTTCGATCCCATATTCAACACGCCTACATCTCGTAGAGCAATAACGGATCCAACACTGATTCTATCTATATGTTCTTCATATAAATTATGCAGAATAGTTCCTTGAATCGTCCCTACGATATACCAAAATTTAACAACAACACAAATAATTTCGTAAAAACTAACCTGTTTGATCTTTCAACACGAGATTCACTATGGGATTTTGTATCGAATGACTACTTATACTATTTACAACTGCAGCCAAAAAAGGCGTCTTCTGATTTATTAATTTGTTCATAAATATTCTACTTTTAATCCACTGGATGTTATACTTTTGCGGAAGTGTTTTATAATCTTCTAGCATCCGAATCCATGATTCCTCATCGAAATTAATAAAAGGCTCTTGAGAATGTACTTCATCCTAAAAATGTGCGAATCAACATAAAGCTTGTTTGCAAATTTTTCATTACCTTCGCTTCCGTTCTATCAGACTGATCGATATGGTCTAAATCTACAAAACTCTGATTTCTATCTGGCAGGAGCCCAGCAGGACCTGGAAACCTACGTTTGGTAACACTTTTATCGTTTGTAATTCTAAAATCTGAGGAGCTCCTTACATATCCAGGGGATTTCTTTACATTAAAATCGATTTTAATTACTGGTGTTTGCTTATTACAGGAACTCAATATATTTTTATTATGTAGCTGTTCAACAGGATTATTCTCTATGTCTGAAAATATACTTGATGTATTCTGTTGTTCATTTGAAACTGTCTGTTTTTTCTTGAAGCGAAACACTTTCTGGTTTGCTGTAGGTTTAGTCGTGACCCCATGGTTTATGGTTGAATCGATTTTCAACCGTTTACTGGCATTTTCTTCAACGAAACCAGAACTTGGTCTCTTCGAGAAAACTTTGGTTGATTCAGAACAGTCCAAAATCTATAAAACGAAATTTCAAATTCAATGATTTTAGTAACTTTCGAATAATTCGTAATTATCTTACGTCGTCTATATCGAAATCATCTTCAAACATTTCGAAATTCGTGCTATTATCTAGTAAATTTACGAATCAATTAGAAATTAAATCATTGTAGGGTTATCAAAACAAACCACAAAATTCAGTGTCTATGACCACCGTCACAGAATGAGGTTAGATGACGCATTCACAGAAAAAAGAACCAAACTTCAAACGGTCATGTCTTAAATTTTCGGAGGGAATTTTAAATACTTTTCCAAATTGTTGTTCAATGGAGCCAAGTTCAAATATTAGTTTATCAGATTTGTCTGAGGAACAAAGAAAAATTTTATCATGCAGTTTACCGGCCGATTATTCGTTCCAAAATTTGAAAGCATTGAATGGTAAGAGAAAAAATGAAATGACACCTTTTTTTCGAAAGACAGGTAGAATTGTCTATGCAGCAATTGGAAAGAAACGTTTTAGATATTTCAAAATAGACGTTGAAAATGACGTTTTTCGAATGTATGTCAAATTGAGATCAAATTGAAGAAAAATGGTGCGAAATTGCCATCGTAAACCGATAGTTGATTTTCATATCAATGAAAACACGATATTGGACACTGCAAAGCCTGCAGATTATTCTTTCAATAAGCTATTGGAGCCCAAAGGTAAGAAATTGAAGTGACAACAGTGGCGTAACTATACCATCTGGGGCCCGTGGCAAATTCTTTTGAGGGGCCCCCCTATCGATAAAATTCGTCATGATGTATTGTTTTCAAACAAGTTTGCCTACAATAACCTCTTTTCCTTTGACTAGTTTTAATTATGTGGAAAATTTTTGTCATTTATTAGGTGTACAAATAAGTTTCCGCGGTTTTTTATAAAAATTAGGAATTTATTGTAAAGGAAAAGTACATTACGTTTTATTCAAAGTATTTTCCATCATTTGCCACTACTTTTCCCCATCTTTCTGGCAACATTTGGATACCCCGTCGAAAAAACTCATCATCTTTTGACGCTAACCACAAATCTACCCAATTTTTGGTGTCTTCATATGATGTGAAGCGCTGCTCAGACAGACCATGTGCCATCGACCGGAACAGATGATAATCAGAAGGGGCTAAGTCTGGTGAATACGGCGGGTGGGGTAAAACTTCCCAGTTGAGTGTTTCCAAGTATGTTTTTACCGGCGCCGCAACATGTGGACGAGCATTATCGTGTAAAAGAATAATTTTGTCGTGTCTGGAGTAGTAATGGGCGCGGTTTTCCTTAAGTGCCCGACTCAATCTCATCAATTGTGTTCGGTTGAGAGCTCCAGTAATGGTTTCGCTTGGTTTCAGCAATTCATAATACACGACACCAAGCGGAACCCACCAAATACACAGCATGAGTTTTTTCCATGAATATTCGGCTTAGCTGTCGATGTTGATGGTTCGCCGGGCTTAACCCATGACTTTCTCTTCTTTGGATTATCGTAGTGAATCCATTTTTCGTCACCAGTGACTATACGATGCAAAAAACTCTTTTTTTTATTCCTGGCAAGCAGCATTTCACTCATGCATAATCGGCGTTCAACGTCTCTCGGCTTTAGTTCATATGGAACCCAATTTCCTTGTTTTTGAATCATTCCTAACGATTTTAAACGATGTGAAATTGCTTGTTGAGTCACTTGTAGAGTAAGTGCAAGTTCTTTTTGCGTTTGGGACGAATCTTCCTCCAATAGTGCTTCTAATTCCATGTCTTCGTACACTTTCGGCCTTCCACTGCGTTCTTTGTCTTTAACGTCAAACTCACCGTTCTTAAACTTTTGAAACCATTCCTGACAACTTCTCTCACTTAAAGCAGCTTCACCATATGCTTCTAGAAGCAATCGATGCGCCTCAGCTGCAGATTTTTTCACATTAAAGAAGTAAATCAAAAGTTCCCGCAAATGATGCTTATTCGGAATAAAACTTGACATTTTTGCACGAAAAAAATTACGTGATGCTGATACGGAATCACTAGTACTTTAAGGTTATGGTGTTGCCAGATGACTAAACTTGGGATATTACGTTTTACATCTGAGAATTTCTCCATAACCTTCTGGTGGGGCCATCTTTTGACAAACCGCGGAAACTTATTTGTACACCTAATACTATTATTAACATTGCTAAAGCAGTTTGAACCTTATAACTCAATGAAATCCTAAAAATGTAGCATTAATGGCGGGTGGCTTCGGGATCCCATTACCGCCTTTTCGATCATAGAATAACGGTTCACACATGTGACCAATTTTTTAAATGAGCGGTATCCAATATACGAGGCATGTTTTGCCGATTCCGCCGCCGTAGCGTTACGGTAGGCGTTCCGCGCATGCGCGCTGGTTACCTACATCTCTTGTCTACGCTCTGACGCCATTACAGTCTGTATCTTCATTGTATACGTTGTTTACTGAGTGTTTAAGATGCCTCCGACAATCGTGAGTCCCGCTGATTGTGAAGTACGGGCTGGTACACGATTTCTTAGTGCTAAAGGCGTAAAATCGATCGATATTCATCGTGAGATCTGTGAAGTTTACGGACAAAACATTATGAGTGATGGAATGATAAGAAATGGGTGAGAGCATATAAAGATGGCCGCACAAATGTGCATGATGAAGAACGGAATGGGCGTCCTTCGGTCGTTAATGAAGATTTGCTGCAGAAAGTGCCTGATCTGGCACCCAGCGACTACCATTTGTTCCAGCACTTGAAGAAACACCTGGGCGGTCAGCGTCTGCAAGACGAAGCCAAAACATTTGTGACACAGTGGTTAACAAGTCAGACGGCAGAATTTTATGAGGAGGGTATCCAAAAACTGGTGCCACGTTATGACAAGTGCGTCATAATGTTGATCATTCAACACTATATTACATCGTCCAAAGAAATCACTCAATTTTTGAAAACGGACCAATAGAAACAAACTGTATCTGAAAACACTCAACCTCACAGTGTTTTCACTTTTAGAAATTTGTTTTTATCAAATGCCTAATTTGCATAGGAATATTAATACGTCCGGATAGCTTTGGCCGTTGGTGGAAGTAGCGGTCGTCATGGTTACGATAAACAAGCAGTTGTTAGCGGTAACTTCAACAGCACAATTGGCAGTTCTGTCAGTTTATTTTCGTATTTTACCATAAAGTAGATAAAAATGAAACGTTTTGGGAATTGTAATATTACTTCAATTGAGGAAAGTGTGAAGAAAAGTGTGCCGCTTAATACAGTGAAGTCAAGATCCTACATTTGAAAACAATTTGAAGAATTCTGTGCTGCCCGGGAATACCTTTTAAATGAAAAAACAAGTTTGTCAGGGCTCAATAATATTATGCTAGACTGGGCTTTTCAATATGAAGAAAAGAGATGGATCAGACTACAAGGAAAGTGTCGTAAAAACCTTGTGGAATAATACTGCCAAACAGCTGCAGGAAAAATTCTATTCCGAATGGGGCGTTAGGTTCGATCCACTCACAGACGTGGCTTTTAAAATGGCGCGGGATGCACGAAATGCCAAGAGGCGTATTTTTCAAGTGGACCCTGAGAAAAGAAAAGTTAGTGCCAAGGCGCCGTCTTTGGAGCAACACAAAAAGATGGTCAACTTATGTAAAGAAGATAATCCAGACAGTTTAAACAGAAAATTTTATTTTATTGCTGCATTGGAGCTTGCTTGGCGCGGAGGAGAGGGTTCATAATGCCTTATTTCGCATTTCCAATTCGAAATTGAAAACGATGGTAATCCCACGGGTCGAATTGCCTACAATCCGATATTTTCTGATACAAGACAAGGTGATGCCCCAAAATGTGGGGAAACGAAATGGCTGACTCCCAATATTGAAGAAGATATTTGCCCGGTGAGGTTATATAAGCTACTTGTATCCAAAAGAACTGCAAACATAACCACTGAAAGACCATTCCTTACTCCACATAAGAATTGGAAATATGGTTCATGGTTCAAAAACTCCCCAGTCGGTCCCAATACGATAGCTAAATGGACAAAAGAATCGGCAGAACTCATTGGCATCAACACAACCAAGTCGAAGATAACCAACCACTCACATCGAGCTACTGCTGTCAGCCAATTAGCCAAAGCAGGGATTGGCGAGGAACAGCTGATAAAGATAACAGGCCATTCTTCTGCAGCGTCAGTGAAACCGTATCTCCAACTGGACCAACAACATCACAAAAAAATAATCACAGCCATAAGGAATGAAAAAAATGTCCTTCAAGAAACAACATCAGTATCTACTTCATCATTCGAAAATAATGCTCGTAATGTGTATAATAATGGGTGGCCCATTTAAAAATTGGAATTTAATTTTGCTATAAAAAAACTGCTCAATATTTTCCAATGGTTGAACATTTATTTAAAAGGTTGGTTCATGACATTTATTTATGAAAAATAATTTCGGCCAAATGACCACCACGGCTGACTTGGCAGTAGCGTATTCGTTCCACCCAATTTTTAATACATTTTCGATTGTTTGGGGCTCTATTTCACCAATAGCAGCTCGAATTTCGGTCTTGAATTGTTTCTGGAGTGTTGGCGTAACACTTATCTTTCACCGCTCCCCAAAGATAATAATCCAATGGCGTCAGATCGCAGCTTCTTGGTGGCCAATTCACATCAGCATTTCTGCTGATTATTCGATTTCCGAAAATGCGGCGTAAAACATCGATTGTGGCGTGTGCTGTATGGCTCGTTGCACCGTCCTGTTGAAACCAAACATCGTCCAAGTCGTTAGCTTCAATTTCTTGAAAGAACCAATCGTTCAACATTGCGCGGTAGCGCAATTTGAGTAGAAGACTCACCACTTTGGAAATAAGTTTTAATATTTCCCAACTTTCTCCAAGCGAATAGCGTCCCATTTCGTAAACTTCAAACTTTCAACTAAATATTAGTCAAGTCAAAAAGAATAGTTGACGTTTATAATGTCAAATAATCGTTAGTTCAAATTCCAAACACTAGATGGACCACCCGTTAATTGTACTATCAATAATTATTATTTTGAGAATAAGGATGAATAATTTGTTATTATGCTTCAATCTAGATATTTTTGAATAAAAACTATTTTTTTTCTTTGTTTGATTTATATTGTTGAATGATCTTTCCAAATACCACAGGAGATTCGAATTTTTTTGAGAACACTCTGTCGTTTTTGAAAATTATACAAATTTCACTCAACAAGGTGATCCTGAAATACCACTCGAAATATTTTAAGGATAACTTTGTTTCTTGAAACTTAAACGCATAATTCCCAAAAAACAAGAGTGTTCTCAAAAAATCTCACCTCTAGTGGTATTACCCTTGAAAAGTAGATTAAGATACAGGCTTTCATGTAAAAATAAAATTATTGCGATATCTTTACACGTCTTTTTTTAATTCTAAAACAGGACTTACTTAAAAAACATGCCGCGTAATATATTTGAATAGGGCGGGATTTATTTCATTGGTCAGTGCAATTTTTACTTTCTACGACCTAGACAGAAATTAACCCATTTTGGATATTTGGACATAAATACTTCATCTAGCCTTCTGTTATTCTAAATAATTCTTGCAAAATCGGGTTGTATTTTCCAAATAACTCAACCTTTTTCAAGAAGTTTTCTTTGGGTCTTGGATCTCTGCTATTTGCGGCATCTTTGTGGCCACGAAAGGCAAAATCACACGTCAACAGTGCCGATGCCTCGTGTCAATTTTCCAAAGGAATAGTTCATCGAATAGTTCGCCAGTTATGCTCAACTGAAATATGGTTGTCTCAATATCTGCTACAATATCTATCTGATCAATTTGAAACTTGGAACTCGTATGAATAACCTTGAGAAAAAGGAATCTGCCTATAGCTTTCTGTAACTCCACAGTCTCGATAAGTTTTTGAAAACTCCGCTATTTGGCAATATTCAATTTCTCATAAGACATGGATGGACATCATAAAAAAGTTGTGAATTTAAAGAGGTTTTTTATATATTGCATGCTCTAAAATTTCATCTTCGCTAAGTGGACCCACGAGAACATACGGGAGTCTGTCTATCTTTATCGCTATCTATCTGTGTTGTCACGGTTTCAAAATTCCCGCTCCAGTTAGTACCTGCAAACTGAACTGGTGGCGTTAGTCGCAGTAGTTTGCCAGCTTATCTCGTGCGTTTCGATGGACGCCGTTGTCGGTGGTCTTAGTCTGTCATCATGTGGCGTAGGTTGTCAATGACATCGTTCTTCCGGCATATTTGGTTGAAATGTCCTGGAGTAATTAATCGCAATTTTGCGGATCTGAACAGGATTTTAACTGAAGCCCTGAGAGAAATCTTATCATTGTTGTTTTGGTTTGTTAGTTGGTGAGATTTTTGCGCTTTAGCGGAGTGGCGTATTTGTTTGGAAATACGACGTGGGATTGGTTGGTTAACCTATGTTTGTCACGAGGTAGTTTAGATTTTTGTTCGTATTTAAGGATCATTCTGCTTCGAATTAGGAATTATTATTGTACCGTGCGAGGTACCGCAGATTCTGAACTGTCTTCGAGCTGTTTGTCTAGGCTGTCTTTGAATTACCGTCGAGCTGCCGTGGGAGCTGTCTTTGGGGACCTCCACCAGATTTCGCCATCTAAGATACCACACCTGTCGTCTACCTAGGGCGCATTACAGTGAGAAATTGTACAACGTTGGCTCAGGAATATATTTAAGCCCAGTTTCCATCTACGAAACTGTGAGAATAATATCCTTTTGTACTTCAGTCAAGCCACGACCTAGACTGTTATAGAAGGTTAGTCTGTAGAATGTAGTTAAGATTGATTAGTATCAAAGAGGCCCACTTCAGTGAATACGGTTTAGTACATAAAACCCGACCTATCGAGAAGGTCGCTTAGACCTTAGAGCTATTTGTAACGATTACCATCGAGGCTCTAAGTATATACCTTGGGGTGATATTACTGTTTGTTTAGTAAGAAATAAAGCATTATATCGAATATTCGGGTTGTAAGTAAGAACTAGTTAGTGATCTACCTTCTGTAAGATATATCCTCGTTTGAGGGACCTTGTGTATTTCATTTGGGCTCATTATTTTTTTCATTTTTGCGACAAAGATCTTTAGTGATATAACCTATCCATAGAAGATGTTAGATAGCCTCTTTTCAGTTGATCTATGTGTGATAAATTGACATTAGTTTCAATAAAAGTGCGATTGCTCAGTGGTAAGCTCATCCGTCTGTGGATCTATCGTCATTAGGGTCGAGGGCGGCCAAGGGAAACATAATAGCCTACATGATATAATTAGAGTAAAATTATTTATGACCCTGTTTCATCTCGAGTGTTCACTGTATTACATGTATACACTTTAACTTAAATAAAGTATATCTATAATATAAAAATGAATCGCAAAATGTGTTGGTAAGCGCATAACTCAACAACGCCTGGACCAATTTGGCCAAATCTTTTTTTAAAATGTTCGTTGAAGTTCAAGGATGGTTTTTACGGCGAGAAAATTTGAATTATTGCGGGAAAAACTATAAAAATAGCCCTTTTCTTTTTCCCATACAAATGATTTGTAACTAAAACGTAGTCAATTTGAGCTTTATTGCTATGCGTGTCGCATATCTTAGTGGAATAAAGCCTTTACCTTTGACGTGGAAACCCGTCGTGTCGTAGGTTCAAGTCCGGGGCTAGGAAAGAAATTTTCTAACTTTCGGTATGCGGCCACCATTCACTGTTGGGTCTAAAATTAACAGTGCTGTGCCTAAGGTGGCGTAAGGACACAGTAACAAAACCTACACAGAACACACACTGGTTAACCTAACTCGCACAAGCTTTAATTAGCTTCTGGGGGGTGTACATTGATATATGTATACCTAGGTAAACCAGTATAAACATAAACATAAAGTTCATATTAAATTACAAGCACTCACTGTTGTCTAAGCAATGTAGGTGTGTTCCTAACGTCAAAGATCATATCTATCAAAACAATGTGCGTGTGTGCGTTGGAGCAATGCATGACGCTTTTAACCAAGAGTTGCATCGAGAAAAACTGTATGATCTCAACGTTTTGAAAGAATTAATTCAAACAAATCTTCCACTGTTAAATGAACAACAGAAGTATGTATTTGAAACTCTTATGAAAGTAACAAATGATGAAACTGGAGGGATTTACTTCTTAGATGCACCTGGTGGTACAGGAAAAACTTTTTTGATTTCATTAACAATTCGCTCACAAAATAAAATTGCACTTGCACTCGCTTCGTCGGGAATCGCAGCAACTTTGCTTGAAGGTGGTCGAACAGCCCATTCAGCACTAAAATTGCCATTAAATATGCAAAGCAATGAAACTCCAACCTGCAACGTTTCGAAGAACTCTGCAATGGCAAAGGTTTTGCAGCAATGTAAATTGATTGTTTGGGATGAATGCACGATGGCACATAAAAAATCTTTGGAGGCTTTAGACAGAACCTTTAAAGATCTACGGAGCAATAATAACCGATTTGGTGGTGCAATGATTTTATTAGCAGGAGATTTTCGTCAAACATTGCCAGTGATTCCACGATCAACGCCAGCTGATGAACTCAATGCATGTCTAAAGTCCTCCAATTTGTGGAAACATGTCAAAGTACTTCATTTAAGCAAGAATATGGGTGTCGAGTTGCAAAATGACCAATCTGGAAACATATTCTCTAAACAACTCATTGACATTGGTAATGGCAAATTTCCTATAGACATGTTGACTGGCTGCATTAACTTTCCTCAAAGTTTTTGTCAGTTAACTCAATCAAAAGATGAAATTATTCAGAAGGTGTTTCCAGATGTTTCTCAAAATTACAGAAACCATGATTGGTTGAGCGAACGAGCTATACTGGCTGCAAAAACATAGATGTAAATGAATTAAATTTCAAAATTCAAGAACAAATTACAGGCGAATTGAGGATATATAAATCAGTTGATTCGGCTACTAATCAAGATGATGTAGTCAACTATCCACCGGAATTTTTAAACTCGCTGGATTTGCCAGGATTGCCACCTCACAATCTTCAATTAAAGGTTGGATCGGTGGTTATAATGTTGCGAAATATCAACCAACCGCGTCTTTGCAACGGTACACGGTTAGCGATAAAAAAATTACTAAACAATGTGATAGAAGCAACTATACTCAAAGGAAAGTATAAAGGAGAAGATGATCTCATACCGCGCATCCCAATGATTCCGACTGATGTGCCATTTGAGTTTAAACGACTACAGTTTCCAGTGCGGCTTGCTTTTGCTATGACTATAAACAAGTCCCAGGGGCAATCATTAAGTGTTTGTGGTATTAATCTAGAAAACCCATGTTTCTCACATGGTCAATTGTATGTTGCCTGTTCCCGTGTTGGAAAACCATCAGATTTGTTTATCTATGCGCCAGGTAATCAAACAAAAACATCGTATACCACAAAGCACTACAATGATAATAATAATAATAATTATGATTCACATGATTAACAATAAAGCGATTACTTATTTTTAAATCCTTATATATGTTTTATTTAATTATTTTTTATTCACAACGCCCTATCACCAGGGTGACGGTTCTGTTCAGGAGAATTTTTTAAAATACGTAGGCACAAAAACTGCCACATTACAAATCTTTTTGACAGGACGAAGTCTGTCGGGTCAGCTAGTTATTATTATTATTATTATAAATCATCAGCATAATGCGGTGTCGTATAATCTTGCAGAAAAACGCATCCAATCTGTGAATTCCTTCCTTTTTCAGCAATGGGTGTAGAAGCTGCTCGTTCAGTAAGAATAGGGAGTATTCCAGAAAGAGGCACCGCCAAGAAGAAGCTCCTAACCAAGTCCCTCTGGTTGAACAACAACAAACTGAAAACCATCAAGAACTTGGACGTCATCGTTGAATCAGTACTCGAGGTTCCGTCACAGTTAAGTTGGATAGATCTGTCCTTCAACTATATCAAAGATATCGATGATTGCATCCTCAAGTATCCAAACCTGAAGATACTCTATCTTCATGGTAATTGCATCTCGAAGTTGACGGAAGTGATGAAATTGAGAAAATTGAAACAGCTCAGGGCAGTCACTTTCCACGGGAATCCAATCTCGAACCAACCACTATACAGGGCGTCCATCATGCATATGTTACCACAGGCAAGTAATCGAATTTTTTCTGGGCAATATTAGAGTTGAAATTCATATTTGTCTATGAGAGAGTGAATTTTGAAAACATCTATTGTTGGTTGAGAATACTTTCACAGGTCGATTATAATTTTCGAAGAATACGTAAAAAGGCACTTATTGAGAGTCTATATTAGAAACTTAATGCTCCGATAGGCGCAAGGGCGGTCCTAGAAAAATACTAAAACAGTGCAATAGCAAGAAAATGGCGTTGACCCATAAGATTTTTAGAACAGTGTTTACACGTTTTCTGTGGATAAAATTAAATCAATTATGCAAAGTTACGTTGGTTGAATAAAGATTTTCCTCAAGGGTATTCAGTTTCATTTTCTATAGCGATGTAGTTGAATTTCAAAATAATACCAATCTGTTCGAGCGTTTCCCTTGAAAAAATTCAGTAGCACAGATTTGAATTTCGGTACATTATTCACAAAGTATATGCCTCATTGTTGAAATAGATTTTGAATAAAAAAAGAATAATTAATTTACAATTCAGATACGCGTTTACGAAATATTTTTTCGACGTTTGGCTTAATAGCCCCCTCTTAAAAATGAATTATGATAAATTAAATTAAAAATAATGAGTAATGTAAAAGGTGTTTTACATATTTATCTATTTGCACATAACGATTTTGGCAGATCTATAGATGGAGTTTAGTTTCTCCGATGTAAGATCTTCCGTACTCGCAAGGTAATTCATATATGCAGTTCTTTGTCCTTTGTGTCTCATTATTAGGATTAACCTTTGTAAGTTTAGCTCTGATAGTGTCTTGAGTTTTGAATGCAGTCGTTATGTTGTATATATTTCAATTCTTCTCATTTTCTCCGACAAACCTTTTACATAAGGAATTACGGTTTTAATGGTCTGATTTATATCTGTTGGTTCAGGTTGACTTTCTCTTGTTCGTTTAGCTTTTTCTAATATCTTTTTGGGGTAGCCATTGCTTCTAAGAGTTTTCGAGATGTTATTTATTTCTTCATTTTGGTCTTCTTCAGTGCAACAAATATTTATTGCTCTATCAAATTAACATTTTGCTACTCCCAATTTAGTGTTTAGTTGGTAGTTTGACTCAAAATGTAGATATTGTCCTGTGTTCGTTGGCTTTTTATACACAGTGGTTCTTGGGATTCCATTTTGTTTATGTACGAGTACATCTAAGAATGGAAGTTGTCTGTCCTTCCTCGATTTCAATTTTGAATTTAATTGATTCCTCTTGATTGTTTAGATATTGAAGGAATCCATCTACAGTGTCTCTTCCATGTTGCTTAATAATGAAAGTATCATCTACATATCTTTTCCACAGTTTGGGTTTAAGTACATATTTTTCTAATGCCTTCTGTTCGAAAATTTCCATATATAAATCAGCTAAAATTGCTGATAGTGGTGAACCCATGGCCATTCCGAATTCTTGTTTATAAAAGATGTCTTCAAATTGGAAATATGTTGTTTCAATACAAAGAGAAAGCATTTCCATAATTGCATTGACGCTTAGTGTAGTTCTTTCACTAAGGGTTTGATCTTCTTCAAGCTTTTTCCTAACTATGATAAGTGTTTCATCTGTCGGAATATTAGTGAACAAACTGGTGATGTCGAAGCTGACCATAACGTCTTCTTCCATGATTTCTTGATGTTTCATTATTTCTATGAAATGTTTCGTGTTTCTTATCATCGATGTTGAATTACTTTTTAATGGCGATATAATTATATAGTTCGATCCAACTTAAAAAGATCATCATATCACAGATGAGTATATAACATTGTTCATTTTTCTTTCATGACTTCTGTCATATTGACTTTTTGAAAATTGATAATTTTCAAAGGTTTTTACTTTTCCTCCTTGATAAAGATAGAAGATGTCTATCGAAACGTCGGAAAACATTACATCCACAATAGATGATGGTAATAGCCCAAATAATCATTCAATAACGATTTTGTTACAGTGAAAGGTATCTGGGAATATTTCAAAAAATAGGACTCAATGTTCAAATATACTATGTGTTGATTTAAGACTTGATCAAACGATATCAAGAGAAACTTAATAAAAAATTAACTATGAAGTATTGAAAAAAATTGAAAAAGAAAGCCTTTTGCGCGGTGTTTTGCATTCAATCCAGATTCAATAAGTCTTCTTGCAGTTTCTGATGAAATTGTAAATTTCGGACAACTCGAAGGCGGTTTTCTTATCATGATCTGGGGTTTTTTGACGTGAGAGTTACTCAAAACGAAAAAATTTAAATCGAAAGTTGGGATTTTTACAGAAAAAATGAATCCAATTTTGAATAATAATTTTTGAGATAAAAAATTTTTTGTTTCAATGTTCCATTCATCTAGTATCCACACATTTTGTTAGATCAAGTGTGAAATCAATATATTGTATATAAAAATAAAACCAAGCGAACAAAAATATGGTGATTATATTTATAAAAGATCCCATTTTTTTTATCAAGCCAATGCATGTGTCCACGAAAGTATTTTGAGGGGGGTTAAATTTTTATGAAAAATATTAAAAATTTAAATTCAATGAGTCGAAAAATTTATTACTCTTGCAGATATTGAAGTTGGATTTCTTCCCTATTATCAATACTGAGAAGAAGACTGCCCCACCATGTGAAACTCTCAAAATTATACGAGAGTTCGAGGCAAAAGAGAGGACATCAATAAAGTGATTTAATTTTTTTTTAATAAATAATGCTCTGATTATTTTCTTTTTCATTTTACTTTAAAGCTTAGTTTGTGTTTTTATGATTCATTTTTCAGATTAGTTTATCTTATATAGGGTTGGGATAAAGTTTAGCTCCAAGCTAATATTTAAAAAGGAACGGACGATAATTTTGAAATTTGGCAGCTGAGTGTAACGGGCCACAATGCATCTGCAACTTTTTGTTTGAATGGAACGATTAATCCTCATTGGATAGATGAAGCACAAACCCGGCGACCAGAAAAGTTGAATGTTTGGATGGAAATTGTACAAAATAGGCTAATAGGCCCATTTCTCATAAACGGACTTAAATGGAGAAAAGTATCTAGATTTACTAAATAATCAAATAATTCCTGCACTCCAACAAAACGGGCAGTTACCACCGAACGTTTGGTTCCAACAAGATGGAGCATTTGCTCACTATAATAGACGGGTTCGGAATTTTCTAGATGCTACTTTTCCAAATCTATGGATTGGACGTAGAGGACGCATAGAGTGGCCTGCTCGTTCTCCAGATCTCAGCCCATTTGACTTTTTTCTTTGGGGTTATCTTAAATCACGTGTTTATGTTAATCGACCAGTATTCTTGCAGGAATTGAGACAACGGATTCTTGAGGAATGTGCATCAATACGTGGAGAAGTCTTGAGAAAAGTTACTCAAGAGTTTGTTTATAGACTGGCATATTATCAGGAGGTGAATGGCAAGCACTTTGAACATTTAAAATGATTAAAAAAAAACAAATGAACATGTAACTTTGAAATCAGTTAATATTCTAAAAACTAATCTCAAATATAAGCATAGAGTATTATCTCGTTCAATAATTCGACACAGAAAATTAAAACTGCGTTCTTTGATTTTATGAAGAATTGAGTTTGCTATAAAAGAATACAATTGACTTAAAATGGAATATGAGCCACTCGTTCTGTTCTGACTCATCGGTTTTCTAAGATCTAGAGAACGAATTTAAGACACCCAGTACATGGTTCCGAAAGTCATCATTTAAATTTTCAAATTTCAAAAGTTTCGAATTTGTAATACCCTATTCTTATAACTTATTTAATATTCGTTTGATGACGAGATATTGTTGATGATGGAGCTCGTGTTGAATGATACAAATCAGACCATTAAAACCGTAATTCCTTATGTAAAAGGTTTGTCGGAGAAAATGAGAAGAATTGGAAATAGATACAACATAACGACTGCATTCAAAACTCAAGACACTATCAGAGCTAAACTTACAAAAGTTAAGCCTAATAATGAGACACAAAGAACTGCATATATGAATTACCTTGCGAGTGCGGAAGATCTTACATCGGAGAAACTAAACGCCCTCTGAATGTACGAATAAAAGAACATCAGAAGCTTCTACGAGTACTAGACAGCGACAAATCCAGGTTGGTCCAACATGCTGTAGATGAGAATCATCGTATAAAATGGGATGAAGCATCAATAATATCCAAAGAAGAAAAACTTGCAAGAAGAAAAATCAAAGAAGCAGCATTTATGAAAATAACACCTGATTCCATAAGTGCTCCATCTATAGATCTGCCAGAAGTTTGGACGCCGATAGTTCGATCCAACTTAAAAAGATCATCATATCACAGATGAGTATATAACATCGTTCATTTTCTTTCATGACTTCTGTCAATTTGACTTTTTGAAAATTGATAATTTTCAAAAGGTTTCTTACTTTTCTCCTTGATAAAGATACAAGATGTCTATCAAAACGTCGGAAATCATTACATCCACAATAGATGATGGTAATAGCCCAAACAATCATTCAACACTTATTTAATATTCGCCACAAATATGACCAAGTAGAAGCTCGCAAAATGTCTTGACACGACATTAGTGCTTTTCAATATTAGTTCATTTTACACTTCCGTAGGCTGGTATCTTTCAAGATAACAACTTGCTATATAATACTTATTTAAAAGTGCTAAAATTAGTACAATACCGAATAAAAACAATGAGGAAAATATTTTATATCATTCGTGATGAAAATATAACTTTCTTCATTCATAAACAACAATTTATACAACATCGAACACTAGGAAAAGAACCATATCTCATTTAATTGCAATACAAAGTAATAGACTTCATCATTACGTACTACATCTTAATATCACGATCTTAAAAACCAATTACGAAAGTCTTTAAAAGTAAAAGAGAATGCGGATATTCTGTTAATATACTTTACAACCAGCTTCCATTTAAGCCTTGTACTTCTGGGTATCGCACCAAAAACAACTGGGCCATCTGTTACTGAAGATGTCGCACGATAACGAAACGTCGCAAACGGTAGATAGTATGGAGTTGGTCGAAACGGTCGAAAAGACCGAAATACAAAAGTTTTTCGATGGGCAAACTGTTTTTTTGACTGGAGGTACCGGATTTTTGGGAAAATTGATGATAGAAAAATTGCTGAGAAGCTGTTATGACCTGAGAAAGATCTATGTGTTAGTGAGAGAAAAGCAGGGAAAGACGCAACAGGAGAGATTCGAAGAAATTTTTGAGGCGATGGTAAGACAATTTTTTTTAATCAATTGCGCTTATTCCTAGAGAAAATGTAAAGTCAAATTTATTCGTTATTTTTAAACTCTTGAATATCTAAAATTGACAATTATAGTTTTACACTTCTTGAAAGTATCACTGATACCTACAGGGTGTCTCAAGTTCGAGTGCCTATTAGACGTTTCTGAAGAATATTTGAAATCTGAAAATTGAGATTATGATATTGATTGAAGTTCTCTACAGAGCAAAAATATTTTCGAAGCCCAAAAACTTCCGGTTATACAGGGAGTGAAAATAAATGCGACGAAAAAATTTTTTTTCAAGTTTTCCATTCCTGGTATGATCGAGTATTCGATAGTGAATACGTTTCTTTTGAAACTATTGTATTAAATCGAATTGTTTTCAAAATATCCAAAAAAAAAAAACTGGAAAAAAAGTAAAATATGTTCAGTCAGTAATATGTTCATTATTCTTATTTTAAATATCCTGAGCGTAAACCGTTTTTACAACATCGAAGAGGAAGGAGGTGAAAAGGTCATGCATCTTTTGGATTTCAAAAATATCATCACAGGGTGTTTCAAATTTTGTGTTGAAAATTGTGATCTTAAATTGGCCATAACTTCTGTTTTTCAAATTAGAACCCTATTTTTTTATAATTGTGTTGGATTCTGCGGTCAAAAATGATGATAGTTTTCTCACATGATTATGCTCCTAAATTCAATAATTTCTGAGTTATTTGAGATTTTCTGGATTTATGGTGTACGTAGAGTCAAATTGATTGCATCTAAAAAATTCAATGAATATTCTTTCGAAACCATGGGAACACTCTGTACCCATAGAAGATAAATTATCTGTTAATAATTCACAAGTGTCAGGTGTTATTGTTATTCGTTATCTTCATTTCTCGATTTAACAAAATGAACCGTTATTCTAATTACGAAATTTTGGATCTATTTTATATACATGGTGAATGTGACAGAATTATTAGTAGAACCTGCCGGGCCTTCAATGAGAAGTATCCCCATTTACCTTCCATGACTGAGAAGATCTTTAGAAAATATGTTTCAAACTTTCAAAGTTTTGGATGTGTAAGAGCCTCTAAAGAATACAAAAGAAGGGTAGTTGATGATGAGGAAAATGAATTTAGTGTTTTGACTTATTTCGGAGCGAATGAAAATGCATCTATACGAAGTGCAGCTCATGAAATCCATTTAGACAGAAATTCAGTGCACCGAATTTTGAAAAAACACAACATGCATGACTACAAATATGAAAAAGTTTATGCATTAAAACCAGGTGACTACATAAAAAGGTTAAATTTTTTAGAGGAATATTAGAAAAACTTGAAAATGATTAAAATTTTTGGAAAAAGATCTTTGGACAAACGAAGCAAAATTCAATAATGAAGGACTATTTAATAGAAAGAATTGCCAGATTTGGAGAAGTGAAAATCCTCATAGAAAAAGACAAAGAAACCCCCAGAACAAATTCAGTTTTAATGTGTTTGCTCTTTTGATGAACAATAAAGTGCGGTACTACATTTATGAAGAAAAGTTGGATTATTAACCATCAAATAGAAACGATTATACCAAAAATAGAATCAGATGAAGACCTAACCAATATCTGGAAAAATACTCAAAATATCATAATGAATATAGCTAAAGAAGTAATAGGATATAAAACACGAGAACACAAGCAGCCATGGATAACTGACGAGATTCTTTCATTGATGGACGAACGTGGGAAATTCAAAACCCAGAGGAACCAAGAGAACTACCTGAAAATTCAAAAACAAATAAGAGCAAACATTAGAATAGCAAAGAATGAATGGTTAAAACATGAATGCGAAATTATGGAAAGATTACAAACCCTACATGATGATCTCAACTTTCACAAGAAACTAAAAGAAACGGCAGGTATATACCGAAAATGAAACTTCTCTACCATAACAAATGAGAATAACGAAATCGCAGGCGACATCAATGCGCGAAAAATAATATGGGAAAATTATATCAGAAACCTATTCTCGGATGACAGAACTCTTGGCCAAGATACAGAGGATGATCTATCAGGACCCTCAATAACAAAAGCAGAAATAGAAAGGACCATCCGCACACCGAAAAATAACAAAGCACCTGGTCCCGATGAGATAACTGCAGAGCTTATTAAACTGCTTGACGACAAAGGGGTAACAGTTCTTCAAAACTCTTCAATAGAATATATGAAACCGGTCAATATCCCGCTCAATGGTTGTCATCTACCTTCATACCTTTGCCAAAAAAGAATAACGCTAGGAAATGCGAGGATCATAGACTTATCAGCCTTATGTGCCACTCCTTAAAACTGTTCCTCAAGATATTTCATCAGAGAATATTCAGAAAATGTGAGCAAAACATCAGCGACTCGCAATTCGGATTCAGACAAGGCCTGGGAACTCGAGAAGCATTAGTAGCAACACAAGTACTGATACAAAACTGCCACGATCAGCGGAAAGATGTATGCCTATGCTTCATAGACTTCGAGAAGGCCTTTGACAGAGTTCAACATCATAAATTACTAACAATTCTGAGGCAAATGGATACAGACGGCAAAGATATTCGCTGCATTGAAAATCTCTATCTGAAACAATCTGCTCACATAAAGATCGATGGAGAACAAAGCAATAATGTTGAAATCTGCAGAGGAGTCCGGCAAGGGTGTGTTCTCTCACCTCTGTTATTCAATTTGTATTCTGAGAACATCTTCCAAGGGGCACTTGAGGACGTTGAGAGGGGTATTAAAGTCAACGGAACATGGATTAATAACATTCGCTACGCGGACGACACGGTCTTAATTGCTGACAATATGAATGATCTTCAATACCTTATCGACGTAGTAGGACAACACAGCGAGAGAATGGGCCTTAAAATAAATGCCAAAAAACAAAATATATGGTCATTACTCGTCAACCAGACAGACTCAATAATGCAAAACTAACATCTGATGGGTCATTAATTGAGCGTGTAAATAAGTTTAAATACCTTGGAGTATGGCTCACTGAAGACTGGACATCTGACCTAGAAATAAAATGTCGTATAGAAAATGCCCGCAACACATTCATGAAATTTAAACGTATTCTTACCAATGCGGACTTTAACCTAAACCTGAGAGTGAGATTTGTGAGGTGTTACAATGAGCCTTCGAGATGTGGATATATCGCAGAGTACTAAAAAACCCATGGACGGCCCGAGTGACCAACGAAAATGTCCTACGAAGAATAAATAAAGAACGTGAATTGCTGCTGACGATCAAAAAAAGAAAAACTGCATACTTAGGGCATATAATGCGAAACCCGAAATACCAGCTTCTACAATTGATTATCGAGGGAAAGATTGAAGGAAGGAGAGGAATGGGAAGAAAGAGGATGTCATGGCTACGTAACATAAGACAGTGGACGGGCTTGCGAACAATGGAAAGCCTAATACATACAGCTAGAGACGGGATAGAAATGAATCGTGTGGTCGCAAACATTCATTAGTGAATATGCATTAGAAGAAGAAGAAGTTTTTGGATGAACTGCCGTTGAGTATGTCGACTACCGCATATTATCAATTGGATGGGGCTCCGGCACATAGTTCGCACGAGGTGTATGAAGAACTGAATGCAATGTTTGGTAATCGGTGGATCGGACGCGTTCTTCACTGTTTTGGCCCCCACGATCTCCCGATTTTACTCCCTTAGATTTTTATTTATGGGGTAGAATAAAAAACATAGTCTATGAATCACCTATTGAAAGCAAAGAAGATTTTAAACGGCTTGTGGAGGATGCTTTCCACTCACTAAAGGGGAGGAAATTGAACGAGCGACTAACCGAGGTGTTTCAAGACGTATTCGAAAGTGTGTGGAACAAAATGGTTACCATATTGAAACTCTTACCTGATCATTTATTTCGTTAATTTGAGTTTTGAAACGTATTTTTATTTTTACTATAATAATTTATTTATTTTCATAATTCGGTGTACTGAAGTAGCGAATCTATTTAATGTGTTTCCTATTGAAGAGATGAATTCTCATTCGCTTCGAAATAAGTCGAAATACTAATTTCATCAACTGCCCTTTCTTGTATTCTTTAGGGGATCTAACATTCCAAAATTTGGAAAGTCTGAAACATCTTTCCAGAAATTGTAAAAAAAAATGGGGATAATTCTCATTGGATACTCAACATTTTGAGTCATCCACCACGGATTTTAAATAAAAAGTATCATTAAAAGCATTTGAATGTGTATTGCGTATACAATTGAAAAAATACCATATAAGAAATAAATCCAAAATCTCATTATTAGAATAGCAACGATTCATTTTGTGAAATCAAAAATTTCATAACGACTAACAATATGACCTATCTGACACTTGTGAATTAAAAATGGGATAATTTATCTTCTATGCTCACAGAATATCCTTATGAATCAGATTCGAAGAATTTGACTCTATGTACTACATAAATCCAGAAAATCTCAAATAACTCAGAAATTATTGAATTTAGGAGCATAATCATGTGAAAAAACTATCATTATTTTTGACCGCAGAATCCAACATAATTATGAAAAAATAGGGTTCTAATTTGAAAAACAGAAGTTATGGCCAATTTAAGATCACAATTTTCAACACAAAATTTGAAACACCCTGTGATGATATTTTTGAAATCCAAAAGATGCATGACCTTTTCACATCCTTCCTCTTCGATGTTGTAAAAACGGTTTACGCTCAGGATATTTAAAATAAGAATAATGAACATATTACTGACTGAACATATTTGACTTTTTCCAGTGTTTTTTGGATATTTTGAAAACTATTCGATTCGATCATACCAGGAATAGAAAATTTTTTCACCGAATTTATTTTCACTCCCTGTATAACCAGAGGTTTTTGGGCTTCGAAAATATTTTAGCTTTGTAGAGAACTTCGAACAATATCATAATCCCAATTTTCAGATTTCAAATATGTCTAGTTCTCCAGAAACGTCTTATAGGCACTCGAACTTGAGACACCCTGTATAGAAGTAAAGACAATTTTTGGAAAAATTGTCTTACCGTAGTTCGAGTTTGTCACGTTTGACGTATGATATCCCAGAGTTTCAAGACATCAAGTGCAATTGTGGACCGGTTTCGAAACCTCTGGAGATTTTTATCATCCAGTAAGCTATTGTCACCAGTGGCGGCTTGTCCTATGAGGCAGGTGAGGCAGTGCCTCATCAAAAAAATTCTGAACCGTATATCTCTTCATTCCCTTTCATCATCACTTTTTTCCTCAATATTTTTCCCAATCTCGCGTTCCTTGTATATTCATAACAAATCAAATCCTCTTTGAATAAACGGTTGGAGGCATGCCTAACTCAGGCTCTTTGACTGAATTAGCGTGTTATCAACTTCGATGACCTACGAGAACGTAATGGAAAGCCGTCCTAGGATTAATCTGAGGCTGGCCTCTGCGCGATCTTAGCCGATCTGAGATCGTTTCGTTTCTGCGATGTCCAGCGGGTTATCTGCATCGAAGCGGTGAGAACATATCTACGGCTTTGAAGGCGGCTTCTCGAGGAATTAGAGGCTGGCCTCAGGTTTTTATTCCAGTTAATTGGGAAGCGGGAAATAGAGAAATAGGGTTAGTTCACTTTGTCGTTATTTAGAGGTATCGCGTTTGCTGTGTATCGCGTATGATTATAATCTTTTTTAGGTGAATTTTTTCTGAAATATAAATCTTTTTTATCGAAAGTGACTACCAGATCGCAAAATGGATTCAGCGGGATCTAGTAATACCTAGTAGATCTTTTGAAATTCCTAAGGAACATGTTCAGTGTACCTGTGATATTGTTAATTTTTTAATAAATAAGCAACATTTTTCGACTCATTCGTATGATGATAAATTATATTTAATTAAGGAAGTTAAGCGACCTGTTCCAGATTTGAGGAAATCTCCAGTGTCTAGTGGTGGGGTCGGTAAATCAAATCGGGGATTCCAAAATACGTGGTATGACAAGCACGACTGGCTTAATGGAAGTATTACTTTGAAAGAAATATTTTGTTGGCCGTGCATTTATTCTCAGCAACTAATGGAAATTCCGACAGAGTTTGGTCGAAAAGTGGTTTTAGTGATTTGAAAAATTTATCTCGGGGTCTATCGCTACACAATAAAAGTGCTCAGCATATTTTATCTAATTGCAAGCTTACCGTTATGAGAAAGCATAAACAAAATATCGCTACAGCAATAGACAATGCGCGTCAAATAGAAATTGAAAATTTCAATGCTGAAGTCGAAGAAAATCGACAAATTCTAAGAAGTTTAATAGATATTACGATGCACCACTGTATGCAAGGGTTAACTTTTAGGGGGCACGATGAATCGAATGAGTCTTTAAATCGCGGAAATTTCAAAGAATTGGCAGTTCTTGTTAGTAAATTTGACACGAATTTAAAAACCTTTTTAGAAAATGACACCAACAGTAAATCGGTATTTTCTGGTACATCTAAAACGAAAATGAATTAATTGATTCGGTTATTTTGTTGTTAATAAACAAATCGAGGACGAAATTTCACAATCATTGTTTTTTTCTTGGCAAGTTGATGAAACAACTGACATAAGCTGTCATTCCCAGTTATCAGTCATTTTTCGTTATGTAATAGATGACCAACTTGTTGAGCGCTTCATGGGATTTTATGATGTTAGTTCTGGGCGTTGAAAAGGATTAAAAATTATATTAGGAATACAACTGTACAGGCGCGGCTGAGTAATATGGCTAAAATTTCGATCGAAAAAGGATTCATAAAATCACAGGACGAAAATATTTTTATTGACAAGGTTATAGATCATTTCGCTGATCAGAAAAATCGTAGAATTCCATTGATTTACATAAAATTTTAATATTGAGAACTCAATTTAGAATAATTTTCATTTATAACTTTCAGAATAAATCATATTTTACACTGCCTATTTGATTTTTTTATTCAGTGTTGATTTTTTACAGAGTTTATTTTATTTATTTAGAGATTATTTCGTTATTTCGAAAATTTCCAACTTGATCTGATCCGATTTCCTTCATTCCCATCCCACACGTGGCAGGAATGCTCTACACCTCCACGTTGGTTCTTGCTGTACAGCTGCATAATAATGGTTTTCATATTTTTGAGCAATTTAGTATATCGAAAAATAAGCTCATAATATATTGGGACAATTAAATTAATGGCTTTTTTGCTGAATAAAATAAAGTAATATGTATATAAATAATTTGAGGATTCATAAAAAATTCCAAGTATTAGTGAAGAAAATTTTTTTAATATATTTATTATGCAACTGACGAAGTAGAGTTCACCATATAAACTTTGTTCGCCACGTAAACACTATATATATATTACATCATTAAATTTTTTTTCATATGTGCCTCACCATACTATATTGTCACGAGCCGCCACTGATTGTCACATACTTAAATTGCAAAATTTCAATTCTGTAGGTCATTTAGTTCCAAAGTTATGCGAAAGCAAAACCCGAAAATGAGCCACTCATTTTGTTCTGCCTCATCGGATTTCTAAGATCCCCTTACTAGACAACAAATCCAGTACACCCGGTACATTTAAAACAACGTTAAATAGCAATTTCCTGAAATACTGATATGATAATTCAATTCCGTAATTGGTTCCCACACTATATCCATAATACATACTTAAAAATTCTGAAAGTAGACAATATGGAATAAAAACAATGACTTTAATATCCCAATAATAATTTTTTTTTCAAATTCATAATTAATAATGAGATGCGAAGAATATATTGTTATTTTGTCAATGACAGTCAACACATATATAGATTCGTATCAGAGTTTTATTACGAACCGATTTGTTACTGACGATGTCCCATCAACACGAAACCAGGCAAATATCTCAGCCCATCGAGATGATCGAAAAATCCGATATGCAGAAGTTTTTCGAAGATCAAACGATTCTTGTGACTGGAGCTACGGGTTTCTTAGGAAAATTAGTTATAGAAAAATTGTTGAGGAGCTGCTATGATTTGAGAAAAATTTATGTGCTGGTGAGAAATAAAAAAGGGGTCTCGTATAATGAAAGATTCGTCAAAATTTTCCAGGCAGAGGTGAGCTTTTCTTATTAAATCGTTTAATTTTATATATTTGTTTCTGGTGGATGTTTTACCCAATGTCGACCGGTCCGAACTTAAAAAAATTGTACCAGTGGTGCCATCTGTTGTAATATTTTACCCGTAGACACTTGGTACAAATTTCATGACATTTGGATGCATACAACAAAAGTTATGGCATTTCAAATGCCATTGTTTGAGTTTCAAAGAGTACCAACTGATTTTTGTGTTAAACTAGTTAATACTTTTACTGAAATGCACCAAAAGCTATAAAATGCATATGGTGATGATTGTCTATCCCGTACGCAAGTTTACGAATGGGTCGGGCGATTCAAACCGGTTTTCGGGAAGAAAACATCGAAAAAGTTCGCAAACCCATCAAAAAGAACAGAAAACGGTCGGTGAAATTTATTGAAATGGAATTTGGCATTCCTCAAACAACCGTATACCTCATTTTGACCAAAGTTCTGGGTCTTCAGGTTAATTCGCGCTCTATTCTACAGAAACTCACCGAACACCAAAAATTTGATGGAATTGAGCACTGCAAAAACATCGTTAAAAGTTCTCGGAAAGATCAAAACTTCTTGAAATCGATTGTAACTGGTGACGAGACATTATTGTAAGATTGTAAAGCTGCCGGCATTTCTCGATCGAGCATCTAGGAAAAACTTTCTGCATCAAGTACAAAATCTTCCGGCATTTGGCGGTTATATTGCTCACATGGGCTGACCAAGACAGATCCTCAGTTATTACCAGCCCGAGATCGACGTGCTATGCAGCGGATTGTGACTCCCAAGATGAACTACTCTACACTGCCACTGACGGCACCATTGGCTAAACAGATTCAGGTCACACTGAAGAATATTAGGCAAGCGAGCATCTTTGAAGAGCTTGTTGTCACCAGCATATTGGGATGAGTAGTACGAAAATAAACCAGGCAGATCTGATACGTTTTATCACCTTCACAACATGGATATGTCAAAGGGAAGTCCCCACAGACAGCAATCTTTGAGTTTATCTCAGGATTCTCAGACGCTCTGGAAGATTCAAATGTGACGGTTGGGTTGATGTTGGACCAATCGAAGGCATTCGATGTCCCATGATCTCATCCTACAAAAATTACAAGCCTATGGAAAAGGAAAAATAACTGAAGTGGTTTGAATCGTACCTAACCAACCGTAGACCAAGAGTAATGATCTCTCAGAATGAGAACCAAATAATATCGCAGGCAGAATTCACAGAACTAGGAGTACCACAAGGAAGCATTTTATGTCCCATCATATTCATCATATTTTTAAATGATCTATATACCATATTTGATGAAACAAGTATCAAAATGTTGAATTATACAGATGACACAAACTTCACAGTCTTGGCCAAGACATTCCCAGAGACGTGTCAACTGGTGAAATCAACCCTACTATTTCTCCTGGTAGCAGGCAAAGACAGTATCCACACTTTCCTGATATATTTTCTTCTTTTTCTTCAAAAAAGGTGATTTTTTTTAGCTTGAGGAGATTTCCTTCCACCACAGGTCGGCTGACATTCATCCATCTTTCTGAACAGAAGCGTGCAATCAGTTTCTGCACAAGTATCCTCTCTCATAGGCTCTGACCTCAGGGAAAAATCTTCAGACATATCGCTCATATTGTCTTTGGCTTGGTGCAGCTCCTGTCTGAAGAACTGTTGCTCTCATTGCTCTAGCCTCCTCCTCTAGCATCCTTGTCACTTCTACCCTATTTTGTATGCTTTTCAATGGGGTTGTAGATGCCATAGCAAAATTTAGCATGCTGGTCATCATGTTCAGCCGTAGTTCTGCCTCCTTATTCTTCTGGGGAGACAGTTACATCACATGGTAAATAATTGAATAATCTATTTCCTAGATATTCAAACGATCGACGGCCCACAGAGCTGCTTATATTTATGTTCTACATAATCCAATTGTAACCTTTCTCTATATTTTGCAGTTACACATCTCAGAACAAATAGTTGCTTTATATCCAGAACATCTGCCTCCCTAAAGAGTCTGTCTGAAGGATAATCTCTAGGCCTTCCCATTATTAACTTCAGCAACCTTTTCTGCATTCTCTCCAATCTCACAATATAGCATTTTGCAGCCCATAGGTGGAGAGTCTAGAACTCGTTTCAGAAACCTAAATTTCTGTAGTAATCCTCTTAAGGCTGATATCATTCTCTCTATATGTAAATTCCAGCTCATATGTGAGTCTATTATGATACCAAGGTATTTTACCTGATGGCTCTTCAAGATCTCAATAACTGCACCATCCTGACATATGCTCAGTTTCTCAAAGTTGGGGATGTTTGTAGCATAGCAGCTGAATGTCAAAAAGCATGTCTTACTGAAGTTAATCGTCAAAAATCTGGCACTGAATGCATCTATCAAGTACTTTAAATCCACTTCTACTTTCCTTTTCAATTTATCCCATGTTTCATCCTCATAAAAGACTACAGTGTCATCTACAAAGCTAGAAATTATACCTGCCTTGTCAATATCTAGTATACAATTCATGTAAAGAATAAATAGAATGGGACCCAGCACTCTACCTTTCTTCCTTCTCTTTCTCTTCCTTTCAAATAACTAGTTAGTAAATCTCCCACAATTCCTCGTAAACCTATATCCGAAAAAACCTGCAACAATTGCCCGTGATGCACCGTGTCAAAGGCCTTTGTAAGGTCCAAGAACACTGACATTGACTTTTTACCTCCCTCAAGACTTCGATATATTCTGGAAGTCAAATACACCGCAGCATCCTGTGTAGACAAACCCTTCCTGAAACCAAACTGTCTTGGAGAAATCAGCTGGTTCTTTTCCATATATTTCTCCAGACGATCTTTCAACAATTTTTCAAAAACTTTCGCTGGTGAGCTTATCAACGTGATGGGTCTATAGTTTGATAATATATTTTTTTCTCCACTTTTATACAGTGGCTTCATAATGCCTTCTTTTAATGCTCTAGGTACCTCACCCAACTGAAATATCTTGTTTATCAAGTGTGTTAGGGGGGCAGATATTTGCTCTGATGTCATCTTCAAGACCTCCGACCTCACTCCATCCATTCCCGGAGCTTTCCCGTCCCTCAATGATCTGACTGCAACACCAACTTCCCACTCAGTTGCTGGTGTGAGGAAGAATGAGTCCCTCAGATATTTTCTTTTTATTGATGTTCTCATTGGTTTCTTTACAGCCTCCGCCAAATTCTTACCGATAGAAGCAAAGAAGTCATTAAATTCATTTGCAATATCTTCTCAGTCACCAAGTCACCGTTGGGCCCTATAATCTCGTTGATCTCACATCTTCTGTTATGGTTTTCATTCATAGGTTTTATAGTTTTCCAGACCGATGTACTGTCATATCCGCAGTTGTCAAATTTATTCTTAAAATAATTCTCCTTTGCTACCTTTATCAATTGATGAAGTCTATTCCAATAATGTGTGTATTCCCTTCTAAATTCCATATTATTTTGGTCCACTCTATATGCTCGAAATAATTTGTTCCTCCTTGCAAGTGAAGTCATAGGTTCCGCAGTGATCCGAGCCTTTCTCCCTAAGTGATCTGATAGTTATGGATGTGACTTATTGATCGATGTGGTAACTGATCAAATTTTTTCAACAGTGCTTCGAGCCTTTGAAGAAACAACACCCCAACTTCCTGGAAAAAGTTGAATTGGTCTTTGGTGATTGTCTACTCCCTGATGTAGGTCTTAATGCTGAAGACAAAAAGAAGATCCAAGAAGAAGTGACTAGTATTTTTCACATAGCAGCTACAGTAAGATTCGATCAACATATCAAATCTGCAGCATTCATCAATGTTAGGTCGGTCATTGACCTATTGAAGATGGCCAAAGAGATGCCTCAACTGAAGGTTTTTGCAAAATTTGAACCAGTTTTTTCAAATAATCATAAGTCTTTTATTTCAGGTGTTTCTTCATGTTTCTACAGCGTTCTCTTTCTGCCCAAGAGAAAGTATATTGGAAGAGTTTTACAAGCCACCAATATCAGCTGATAAGTTGTTGTCACTCGTAGATACTCTTGACGATGCCACGTTGCTCGAAATCACGCCTACGTAAGTTTTTTTTCCTAAACATTGATATCTTTTTCACAAAATTCACAAAATTTAGACTCAGAATTAATATGTATTTGCGAGAAATCAACAACATTTCTTGCAAAACTTTATTGAAAAAAAAACAATTTCTTGCACAAAATTTGCAAACAATTACTAATGATTTCTTGCTAAAAATACTTCTTTGCAATAATTCTTCGCAAATCGACTCGAAATAAGTGAGCAACAAATAATTGTAATTCGAAACTCTTTAGGTTTGAACAATTTAATGATTGTTTGGGCTATTACCATCATCTATTGTGGATGTAACGTTTTCCGACGTTTCGATAGACATCTTCTATCTTTATCAAGGAGGAAGAGTAAAAAACCAATTGTGAGTTCAAAAAATTCAGCATGCCACCAATTTGCTAAATTTCTGCTGAAAATTATATCACCATTAAAAAGTAATTCAACATCGATGATAAGAAACACGAAACACTTCATAGAAATAATGAAACATCAAGAAATCATGGAAGAAGACGTTATGGTCAGCTTCGACATCACCAGTTTGTTCACTAATATTCCGACAGATAAAACACTAATCATAGTTAGGAAAAAGCTTGAAGGAGATTAAACGCTTAGTGAAAGAACTACACTAAGCGTGAATGCAATTATGGAAATGCTTTCTATTTGTATTGAAACAACATATTTCCAATTTGAAGACATCTTTTATCAACAAGAATTTGGAATGGCCATGGGTTCACCACTATCACCAATTTTAGCTGATTTATATATGGAAATTTTCGAACAGAAGGCATTAGAAAAATATGTACTTAAGCCTAAACTGTGGAAAAGATATGTAGATGATACTTTCATTATTTGGCAACATGGAAGAGACACTATAGATGGATTCCTTCAATATGTAAACAATCAAGAGGAATCAATTAAATTCACAATGAAGTCGAGAAAGACACACAACTTCCATTCTTAGATGTACTGGTACCTAAACAAAATGGAATCCCAAAAACCACTGTGTATAAGAAGCCAACGAACATAGGATAATATCTATATTTTGATTCAAACCACCAACTAAACACTAAATTGGGAATAGCAAAATGTTTATTTGATAGGGCAATAAATATTTGTTGCACTGAAGAAGACCAAAATGAAGAAATAAATAACATCTCGAAAACTCTTAGAAGCAATGGCTACCCCAAAAAGATATTAAAAAAAGCTAGAAGAACAAGAGAAAGTCAACCTGAACCAACAGATATAAATCATTTCTTATGTAAAAGGTTTGTTGGAGAAAATGAGAAGAATTGGAAATAGATACAACATAACGACTGCATTCAAAACTCAAGACACTATCAGAGCTAAACTTACAAAAGTTAATCCTAATAATGAGACGCAAAGGACAAAGAACTGCATATATGAATTACCTTGCGAGTGCGGAAGATCTTACATCGGAGAAACTAAACGCCCTCTGAATGTACGAATAAAAGAACATCAGAAGCTTCTACGAGTACTAGACAGCGACAAATCTAGGTTGGTCCAACATGCTGTAGATGAGAATCATCGTATAAAGTGGGATGAAGCATCAATAATATCCAAAGAAGAAAAACTTGCAAGAAGAAAAATCAAAGAAGCAGCATTTATGAAAATAACACCTGATTCCATAAGTGCTCCATCTATAGATCTGCCAGAAGTTTGGACCCCGATAGTTCGATCCAACTTAAAAAGATCATCATATCACAGATGAGTATATAACATCGTTCATTTTCTTTCATGACTTCTGTCAATTGACTTTTTGAAAATTGATAATTTTCAAAAGGTTTCTTACTTTTCTCCTTGATAAAGATAGAAGATGCCTATCGAAACGTCGGAAAACATTACATCCACAATAGATGATGGTAATAGCTCAAACAATCATTCAACACGAGCTCCATTATCAACAATATCTCGTCATCAAATTGAGCAATTTAGGTTGTTCTAGTTCATCACATTCGACGTCCTGCACATTCTAGATCCATATCTTGAACAGTCTTATACTGCAACTTCGTAATGGTAGTATTACGTGGGCTGAAAAGTCCCGGGCCTAACACTTAGATGGAGCTAGCTTTATTGCAGTCACCTTTCTTTCAGTTATTACTAATATTTAAAAGACAGTTGTTATTTTCAAACAATTCAAACGTCGTGTTTTAAGCTCTGCTAAAAACTGGGTGCTGCATTTGCTGACTGTTGACCAAAAGCGAGAACGTATTGTAGCTCTAAGTAGTTTTTGGCCAATATCTGACAATAAATGAAACATGAATCCAACACTTCTTTCCGGAATCGAAACGATCGACATCTAAGTAGACAACAACTGGTGAACCTCGTCCAAAGCGCCCGAAAGCACAACAATCGGCTGGAAAGGTTTAGGCCTCGATATTTTGAGATGTGCGTAGTGTAATATTCATCGACAATCTAGAGAAAGGAAATAGCATTAAGGCTGTACACCACCTTGCGGCGAAACTCGAATTCCGCTAAATGGCACCAAGCGAAAATTTCAAAGAACTGAAAACAGGAACGCCCATTGTACGAAATAGGACGGTCTGTACGGTATTTATGACCCCTAATAAACTGTCTAGGTACTGTCGCCGGTGGGTAGGATCGAAACGGAACGTAAATTTGTGTTTATGGATTTTTTGTGGGTTTCGAAGAGAATGGTAAATACAGAGTTCATTCTATTTAGACCGGTCAATTGAGACCAAATAACAAGGGTGAAGTTACATAAATTCCCTGCAAGCTGAGAGTCGGTGAAATTGTTCAAAACATAATTATGAATAAAATATTAGATTCCCTGTATGAAAAATTTTTTATGTTCAAGGCCATAAAATATCTATAAAATGTTTTTGTTCCACGATTTTCTGCAAAACGTCGAGTTTTATGTTAAAATTACTCCAGACAAATATTGCAGAACATATAATTATCTATAAAATGTGTATCAATATTTTGTTCCAAAGAGTCACCGTTTTTGAGATATAAGGTAATGTAACCCTGAATGTCTAAATTGACCCTATAATTATTTATGTGAATGTGAGTGATGCAGATTTCTTATCAATCTTGATTTTCTGGTTCTTGATGGAGCAGTTCGCTTATTCGCCATAGGTGCGGAATGAAATTATGTATTAGAATCTTATACGAAATAACACTGTACTAACTGTGTTGAATAGTTCAGAAATAAAGAGCGTTCAGAGATGAAGTTGACGTCTATAATAAAAATGAAATTCCTTGAAACAGCAAATTTGAGATCACTTTCGTTACTTTCGCTAGATAGGACTCCAGCTGTTCCGGTAGAATATAATAATAATTTGTAATTGAAGGCATCGACTGCTTGGGTCATTAGCCTTGTACAGATTTGGACATTGTACATACAATAAGTTATTTTGAAATGTATAAATCAACTGTACAGAAATTATTGAAGTACATAATAATACACAATACACAACAATACTCAAGTACCTACAATAGATTTAGTCGGTGCTCTAGCATAGAATATTTCTGACTGGAGGTGCATCCAGTTCTATAACTTGAGGAAGGCTAGAAATAATTGAAGTTTGCCGCTGGGAATCCCAAAGTAGGGATTCAAAAACGTCCAAATTGAATACTTGAACACCAATGAATTCTAATGAAAAAAACTTAATAACATTTTTGTTTTATTTTTATAGCACCTGCAATACATAAATTATGAAAAATTTTCATTTCACTTCATTATCCAATTTTCTCTTATAGCCCGAAAACGGTTGAACCATAAGGTTGCGGTTTCCACTCAATTAATTGTTCAATGTAATACCGAACGACTACCTATGAGTTTTTTTCGATAAAATATTTCCTTGAGGAAATATTTGCATCTGAAGAGTATTTCAATTTTCAAAGTGTAATTAGCCAAAAACTATGCATCATATCAAAAATCGGCGGAAGGTACGCACTAGGGAATACTCATGCCAATGCTTACTCAAATTTTGAATGAAATCCGACAAACGGTTTATGCGTTATTCTTGAAGTAAATTAGCATTGAAATAGTATAGGCACAAAGAAGGTGATGTAGAGCCTTAACAGGGAATATTATATAGCGTTATTTGAACGTTAGAAGGTCGAAATTGCAAATAAACGACCGCACAATTTTGCACGAATGGAGAGGTTATATTGATGAATAAAGCTAATTTTGAATCAAAAATACTCTATTTTCTTTGTTAGGCTTGGGAATTTTCAGCCCATGAAAATAATTAAGTTTTTTTCACTGATTTTTTTCTGTGGAAATATTGGACGCATGTTCACCATTGTTTGTATTTGAAAATTTGGAATGTATGAACTTATATATCACTTTTATCTGAGAATAATACATAATGATCTATTATTCCAGATACAATATCATATAGAATTTCATGGTAGACAGTTTTCCCGCGCATATCAATTACTCTGAATATAATACACATATTAAAATAAATTAATAATCAATTCATTGAATATACATAGGCGTACAAATAGAAAACGCCGTTTTACTTCATAACTTGAGGTTGTCACCAAACCCACTCGGCTCCAGAGAGTGCACAAAGTACCTCCTCGGCTAGCTCTAGAGCTGAGACTACTTATAAAGGGGCGCCACTCTCTTTTATGATAATACCAAGAAAAAAAAGAGGAAAGTGCACTAAAGATCTCAGGGTCGCAAAAGAGAGAAAATAACGAACGCACTCTGAGGATGCCAAACGAGCCCGATCACACAAGCGGGAGGTAGTGGCTGGTAGAAAGAATATAGAGCAATTATTTAATAATATAATTAGCCCAAATGAAATACACAAGGTCCCTCAAACGAGGATATATATCTTACAGAAGGCAGATCACTAACTAGTTCTTACTTCACAACCCGAATATTCGATATAATGCTTTATCTCTAACTAAACAAACAATAATATCACCCCAAGGTATATACCTAGAGCCTCGATGGTAATCGTTACAAATAGCTCTTTACTTATATCTAAGCGACCTTCTCGATAAGTCGGGTTTTATGTACTAAACAGTATTCACTGAATTGGGTCTCTTTGACACTAATCAATCTTAACTAAATTCTACAGACTAACCTTCTATAACAGTCTAGGTCGTGGCTCGACTGAAGTACAAAAGGATATAGTTTCTTAACCCATAATTATTCTCACAGTCTCGTAGATGGAAACTGGGCTCAAATATATTCCTGGGCCAACGTAGTACAATTTCTCACAGTAATGCGCCCTGGGTAGACGACAGGTGTGGTATCTTAGATGGCGAAATCTGGTGGAGGTCTCCAAAGACAGCTCCCACGGCAGTTCGACGGTAATTCAAAGACAGCCTAGACAAACAGCTCGAAGACTTCAAAGACAGTTCAGAATCTGCGGTACCTCGCAACGGTACAATAATAATTCCCAATTCGAAGCAGAATGATGCTAAAATACGAACAAAAATTTAAAATACCTCGTGACAAACATAGGTTAACTCACCAATCCCACGTCGTTTTTCCAAACAAATACGCCACTCCGCTAAAGCACAAAAATCTCACCAACGAACAAACCAAACCAACATGATAAGATTTCTCTCAGGGCTTCAGTTAAAATCCTGTTCAGATCCGCAAAATTGCGATTAATTACTCCAGGACATTTCAACCAAAATATGCGGGAAGAACGACTTAATTGACAACCTACGTCACATGATCACAGAAAAGGACCACCGACAACGTACGAGATAAGCTGGCAAACTACTGCAACTAACACCACCAGTTCGGTTTGCAGGTACTAACTGGAGCGGGAATTTTGAAACCGTGACAAGGTTGTATTATAAAAAACTCATTTTTCAAAATATTTTCCATCGCTAGCCACAACTTTCTCCCATCTTTGTGGCAGCTTCTGAATTCCTCGCGAAAAAATTTTTCGTCTTTTGACGCGATCCACGAATCGATCCAATTTTTGACTTCTTCGTAAGAACGAAAGTGCTGGTCGGCGAGGTCATGCGTCATCAATCTGAATAGGTAGAAATCAGAAGGGGCGATGTCAGGAGAGTACGGCGGGTGCGGTAGGATGTCCCATTTCAATGTTTCCAGGTATGTTTTCACGACCTTGGAGCGTTGTCATGCAGAAGTATTATCTTGTCGTGTTTGTTGTGTAATATGATATGTCTAGCGATGCTGGATAATGGGCCTTGATAAGCAAAAGATCATATCTAATCGAAATTCCCAGACATTCCAGATAGTAATAAACCTCTCAAAAATATCACGCCAATAATCATAAAACCTAAGATTTAAAACAATAATTTATCGATTCGCTACATGGAAATCTTGATGGATGTACGACGTAATAAAATTTAAGAATTAGCTAGGGGAGTTCGACATATGATATATTTACGTGACCCTCTCGACCTTCAGAGCTTATGGTCCCTAATTTAACGATGGGAAAAAGGTGGATCTTTGGTAAAAATTAAAAATTAAATCAGTGGACCAATCAGAGGTTTGTATCGAGAGACTCAATTGACTAAAGCCAATGAAACTCAGATTTCGAAGTAGTTGGGGTACATTTCGAACTATCAAAAAGAAGGGCATCAATTAGGAGAAATTAGGGAATTCCGGATTATGTTCGATAACGCCCACGGACAAAGGGATATTAGGAAAAATTAGGGAATGGAAGGAGTTCAACGTGATCCGTAACCAGGAAAACATTAAAAAAAAGTATAGAAGAAATCAGTCTGTAAAATTCTAGGAAAACAGTTATTGTGTTGTAATTGAGTGAGTTCGAAAATTTCGGTATTGAAGTCCAAACAAAAAGGTCAGATATAAACTTTATAAACAGTCGAAAGTCCATAGTCCGAAACCTCCAAATAATATTTGTCAGAAATTGTTTTAATTATTTTCTGTGCTTGCTAAAATTGTCATTTTGTTTTTGTGTGCTTCGAATAAATTAGTTTTTGTTATTCAGGAATTTTATTGAGTTTCCTAATCTTACAGAACTGAAGACTCGTCCTTTCTAGCGACCGAACCTTGAAGATTTCTCCCGTCAGGAGAAACTCTAAATAAACAATATATTTTCAAATTTAAAATTTTTTTTTGAACACCTCTTCGTCGGTGGAGAGCCGCTCTTCTACTGGGACGTTGGAAAGAGGTGTTCATTACAGAATCTTTAATTTCAACTTCTTTACTTCCTGCAGACTTCTGAAGAAGTGGCCAAACACATATGTATTCACGAAAGCCGTCGCTGAATCAGTTATAAGAAGAGATGGAATTGGCCTACCAGTAGCCATGGTCCGTCCAGGAATAGGTATGCAATTCACAAAACTGCTATATCCTTCACTTCTCTTTCGATGGTAGTTCCTAAGTTATTTTTATTACACAACGAACATATAGTCTCCAATTCAAATACTAAACTTGTTACTGCTTGACTAATATGGCTACAATCACGCCTCAAAACCAGAGTTAACGCTGACTGAAATGTGAGAAACATAAATCTATGAATAATCACATTTCAGTTACTGTGAGTGCGAAAGAACCAGTAGCCGGATGGATAGACAACATGTATGGTGTGACCGGTGTGGTAGCCGGTGCAGCGTTGGGCGCCCTTAGAACAATGCCAGCAAATCCAGATGCGAACGCTGAAATAGTCCCTGTGGATTTTGTCATAAACAACATTATAGGAGCTGCCTGGGGTGTAGGAAAAGAAGCAAAACCTGCAGAAAGTGAAGTTGATATACCCATTTACAACTTCGTGCCTTCGCCGTGGGTGAAATTAACATGGAGTAAGTAAACCATTTTGTCCACTACATATACAGGGTGAGTCTTTGACCACTGCGTTAATTTTAACCATAGATTCTTTACGTCAAAAGAAACACTTTCTTCCTATAACATTTTTCCAAATTTGGCCCCGTTCAAAAGATATAGGGTGTTGAAATTTCATAAAAAAATTGCATTTTCACCTGTAATATTCAAACGACAATATCAATTGAAATGGTCTCCTGTAGAAGGTTTTTGATAACAGTCATGCATATTTTGGCATCGTTAGATTCATTCCATTTCTTGTGGGTTTCTCACTATTACTCTACAGATTAGTTAAATTGCATGAAAAACAAATATCGTTGAACTAAAGGTCCGTATTTTGTACTTCCTGGAATCATTAGTCTTTTTTGCAGATAAAATCATTCTCCATCTTTCCTCCTAAATTGCACCATTCTTGAGATATTTGAAGTTGAATGGAATTAAATCGATATAATTTTGTCCAAATTTTCTGATTTTCCCAAATCCAACTCTGTGCTGAAATGATTCAATAACAAGATTTGTTCAATGTTGCCATATTTCATGTCTATATTAAATATTTCTTCAAGAGGTTGGGGAAATCTCTCCAGTCTATGGTTCCACCACTAAAAACTAATAGATGAAATTAACAACTGAACAATTTTTGTCTTACATTCACTACAAAATCTGAATTGCCATTCGCTGTATTCATTATTAATGATGTCTAGCACCTTGTTTAATATTTAATCCAGAGTAATATTCCATAAGAAATAGAGAAAAAGATTTCCTTCACTAACATAGGTACTTCGGTATATTCTCATGACCGTTGAAATAGGTAATGTATTTTCTGTCAGGACCTGTTGAATTGAAGACTTGTCTTTATGAAGAGCTGGTTCTTTATACCTTCAGACTTTCAGGGTCCATCAAATTATATCTATTCTAACATAGGAATGCTTCAAATTAAGATCATATGAGTTTTAAAATCTTCGAATCCAGTCTCCTTGATTTATTTTGTAGGTTTATAGTTTTTTCACATATTTATTTCATACACCGATTCAACCTGGTACCTACACGAACTTAGGAGATAATAGAATTCGACTTAGTTTTAGTATTTCTGAATGTTTGTTATGATGCATGGTTAATTAAAATTCAATCAATATTGAAACTGGAAGCTATAGGTTCATAAACAAGAAAGATTAGAATAGAAATATACGGTTCAGATTTTTTTTTGATAAGGCACTGCCTCACCTGCCTCATAGGACAAGCCGCCACCGATATATTTGTCAGTACCTGACATGTTTCGATTGGTTACAGAGAAATTCTTCGAATTGACATACGATTTTGGCATGGACTATCCAACCACGAGAGCCATATGGTATTTCTGTTTTGCCCTGAGACCAAATCCGATACATCACGAAGTGGCCTTGTTCTTCCTCCACACAGTACCAGCTCATTTCCTTGACTTGATCTTGGCGTGCATTGGCAAAGAACCCATGTAAGTATCTATAGATCATCTATTAACTGTCACAGAATGACTTCAGGTTTCATACAAGTTTTTGGTATGATACTCTACTACTTTATGAAATCAAACAAATAATGTTGTGTTTCACTTCGATAGTTCAGAGGTTTTTCAATTGACGTGTTGATTCGTTTTCACAGAGCCGTAAAGGGTTACCAAAAGATCAGAAAATTCTTGGACGTGATAGCCTACTTCGCAAAAAGAAACTGGACCTTTGGTGCAGCAAATACGAAGAAGCTTCTCAAGAAAATGAGCCTTGAAGACAGAAAGATGTTCAACTTTGACTTCTACACCTTGGACGTGAACGAAACTATAAAGGCTGGTATAATGGGAGGGAGGCAGTACTTGATTAAGGATTCACCGGACACGATACCACAAGCTAGAAGGAAATATAAATTATTGAAATATGCCCATTATACACTCCTCGTCATTTTATGGTTGATACTTCTGAAAGTTTTACATATGGTTTATAGGTTAATATTGTGATCATTCGATAGAATTCTGTATATATACATTTGATTTTTTATTTATTGTAAGTAGAAATAAATTTTTTGATAATTTTCGAGTTTGAAAAGTTTGTTTATAAAACCTTTTTCTTTTATCGATATCCGAATTCTTGAACTACATAGGCGTACAAAAAGAAAACCGCCGTTTTATTTTATAATTTGAGGTTTTATTATAAACGAGTATTGGTTAATGATAGGCAACGCATATGGGACACCCTGTATATAATTGATTCGCAGTGAGCGCTTTTTCCATGAAAAAACCAAAGGAATATCGTTTCTACTCGATCGATTGGCGATTGGTGAATTTTACAAAGGTAAAATAAAAATATCATAATGAATATAGCTAAAGAAGTAATAGGATATAAAACACGAGAACACAAGCAGCCATGGGTAACTGACGAGATTCTTTCATTGATGAACGAACGTAGAAAATTCAAAACCCAGAGGAACCAAGAGAACTACCTGAAAATTCAAAAACAAATAAGAGCAAACATTAGAATAGCAAAGAATGAATGGTTAAAACATGAATGCGAAATTATGGAAAGATTACAAACCCTACATGATGATCTCAACTTGCACAAGAAACTAAAAGAAACGGCAGGAATATACCGAAAAAAAACTTCTCTACCATAACAAATGAGAATAACGAAATCGCAGGCGACATCAATGCGCGAAAAATAATATGGGAAAATTATATCAGAAACCTATTCTCGGATGACAGAACTCTTGGCCAAGATACGGAGGATGATCTATCAGGACCCTCAATAACAAAAGCAGAAATAGAAAGGACCATCCGCACACTGAAAAATAACAAAGCACCTGGTCCCGATGAAATAACTGCAGAGCTTATTAAACTGCTTGAGGACAAAGAAGTAACAGTTCTTCACAAACTCTTCAATAGAATATATGAAACCGGTCAATATCCCGCTCAATGGTTGTCATCTACCTTCATACCTTTGCCAAAAAAGAATAACGCTAGGAAATGCGAGGATCATAGACTTATCAGCCTTATGTGCCACTCCTTAAAACTGTTCCTCAAGATAATTCATCAGAGAATATTCAGAAAATGCGAGCAAAACATCAGCGACTCGCAATTCGGATTCAGACAAGGCCTGGGAACTCGAGAAGCATTAGTAGCAACACAAGTACTGATACAAAACTGCCACGATCAGCGGAAATATGTATGCCTATGCTTCATAGAATTCGAGAAGGCCTTTGACAGAGTTCAACATCATAAATTACTAACAATTCTGAGGCAAATGGATATAGACGGCAAAGATAATCGCTGCATTGAAAATCTCGATCTGAAACAATCTGCTCACATAAAGATCGATGGAGAACAAAGCAATAATGTTGAAATCTGCAGAGGAGTCCGGTAAGGGTGTGTTCTCTCACCTCTGCTATTCAATTTGTATTCTGAGAACATCTTCCAAGGGGCACTTGAGGACGTTGAGAGGGGAATTAAAGTCAACGGAACATGGATTAATAACATTCGCTACGCGGACGACACGGTCTTAATTGCTGACAATATGAATGATCTTCAATACCTTATCGACGTAGTAGGACAACACAGCGAGAGAATGGGCGTTAAAATAAATGCCAAAAAAAAAAAAATATATGGTCATTACTCGTCAACCAGCGAACTCAATAATGCAAAACTAACATCTGATGGGTCATCAATTGAGCGTGTAAATAAGTTTAAATACCTTGGAGTATGGCTCACTGAAGACTGGACATCTGACCTAGAAATAAAATGTCGTATAGAAAATGCCCGCAACACATTCATGAAATTTAAACGTATTCATACCAATGCGGACTTTAACCTAAACCTGAGAGAGAGATTTGTGAGGTGTTACATTTGGTCGGTGTTACTGTACGATGTGGAGAGCTGGACACTAAAGGTGGTCACAATGAATAGAATAGAAGCCTTCGAGATGTTGGTATATCGCAGAATACTAAAAATCCCATGGACGGCCCGAGTGACCAACGAAAATGTCCTACGAAGAATAAATAAAGAACGTGAATTGCTGCTGACGATCAAAAAAAGAAAAACTGCATACTTAGGGCATATAATGCGAAACCCGAAATACCAGGTTCTACAATTGATTATCGAGGGAAAGATTGAAGGAAGGAGAGGAATGGGAAGAAAGAGGATGTCATGGCTACGTAACATAAGACAGTGGACGGGCTTGCGAACAATGGAAAGCCTAATACATACAGCTAGAGACGGGATAGAAATGAATCGTGTGGTCGCAAACATTCATTAGTGAATATGCATTAGAAGAAGAAGAAGAAAATAAAAATTATTGGATGAAGGTCTAAACGTGTAACCATGAATATTTCATGAAAGAACTGAGTAGGTCCGATTTTCAATCAAGAACCGGCCACACATTTTGCGTTTCGAGGCCGAACCCGGTCTCGAACTTCGAAATGAATTACGTCAAGATGGACGAAATGTAGTCTGAAAATGGTCATTTTCTGATGTAAATTTCAATGAGTTATCTCGCTACTTGGATATGAAGATTGGTACCATACGTACCATACGAGTTTCGTTTGAAAATTTGGGGCATTTCGAGAGCCCCCGGGTTCGATTTCCGCACGCTTCTTCAAGAAGAGGATACGCCCTTTCGATCTGTTTTAAGATTCCCCTGGAGTCGGCCCTTCGGGCCTCCCGGGAAGCTCCGCTTCCCGGTTCCTTCCCGTCCAGTTTCGAAATGATTTTCTCTGGTTCCCTCCTTACTGCTATATTATATAGTCGAAAACTCGTTACATACTCATTGTTCAAAATATTTTCCATCACTAGCCACAACTTTCTCCCATCTTTGTGGCAGCTTCTGAATTCCTCGTCGAAAACATTGTTCGTCTTTTGACGCGATCCACGAATCGATTCAATTTTTAGCTGCTTCGTAAGAACGAAAGTGCTGATCGGCGAGGTCATGCGTCATCAATCGGGATAGGTAGAAATCAAGATGTCCCATTTCAATGTTTCCAGGTATGTTTTCACGACCTTGGAAACATGTGGCCGAGCGTTGTCATGTAGACATCATCTCGTCGTGTCTTTCCGCGTATTGCGGGCGTTTTCCTTCAACGCTCGACTCAAACGTAATAGTTGCGTCCGATAGAGGGCTCGCCTGGTTACAAGAGTTCATAGTACACTACGCCAAGCTGGTCCCACCAAATACACAGCATCAACTTCGAGCCATGTTTGGTTACGCTGTCGAAGTTGATGCATGGCCAGGGAGGCTCCACGATTTTTTCCACTTCTTTTTCTAACTTGGAATCCAAGCTAGATAGGTATAGGGAATGTAATAGAAAGAATGTAGAATGAGTTGTTCTTATTCTAAAAATGAAAAAATAAACTGGGTATCTAATTTGAAAAAACAGAGTTTTTCACCATTTTGTAATTTGACAAATGGTAGTTTTTTTTGCCTCCCTGTATAACTGATCACTTGGAATCGAAAATAGTAGGGTAGATCAAACTATTACACAGGCCTACAAAAAAAAATTTTTTGGTGCCTAGAATTTTTGAGCTGGTTTTAACTATAATTTTATTGCCGAATCTAAATATGATAGCAGTTTTTCTGTATCAGCTCTAGATTTTTAGATAAATTCACTTATCTATCAATGCTTTTTCCTATTTAATATTTTCAAGTGTTGTAAAATTTATGCAAGAGATAGATTCTTGTATATTTTTCTTATTGTCAGTCTTCATTTGTAACAAATTGAACTTAAAATAATAATATTTATTATAAAAATTATTTTAATTCATTTATTACAAATAGAAGACTAACAATATGAGATATATAACTGATTGGTTGACAAACTGTTAACAAGTGGGATTTAATCCTATTTAGTGTCATCTAGATAGAACTTAGCGTCATATGAAATTTCTCTTTAGTAACGGATTGTTGAAAAGTAAATTTAAAAAGTAGATTGTTAATGTGAATTGTTGTATTTGTGTTGTTGAATAGAAATGAGTTCAAGTAGAAAAAGCTGTGTACATCGTCCTGATATTTTTTGCTACATATGCGGAGAATACACGTTCTTGGAAAACAGAAAAACTATTTGTGACTTTGTAAAGAGGGCTTATCTTAGATATTTTGGTGTTAAGCTTGGTGATCAGCTGGGCACCACATATTGTCTGTAAAATTGTAAAACAAAGCATTTACGACAGTGGGCAACCGGGAAAAGGAAAAGTTTGAAATTCGGAGTACCAATAGTTTGGAGAGAACCAAGAAATCACTTCGATGATTTAGTCTCTGCAAGACGCCCTCCCTGTCCTATCCCTCACTCCGAAGAAGTGCCAATTCCAACTTTTCAGCAGCTACCTGAACTCTGTGAAGACACATGTCCCTCTGATCAGAATTCTGACACTACTCAAGGTGACGGTGATTTTGAAACGATGTCATCAATTCCCCAATGTTTCAACCAAGATGAGTTAAATGACCTTACTAGAGATCTCAAACTGTCGAAAGAAGCTTCTGAATTACTAGCTTCCAGGTTGAAGGAAAAAAGTTTACTTGAACCAGGAATGAAAATTACATTTTATCGCACAAGGGAGAAAGATCTGCTACCTTTTTTCTCTGAAGAACAAAATCTTGTATTTTGCCATGCTATTAGAGAACTCCTGATAAAAACGGGTGTTCCTAAATATTTTCCGGATGATTTGTGCCTATTTATTGACAGCTCAAAGCGAGGTTTGAAATGTGTTCTTCTACATAATGGGAACAAATATGGCTCAATACCAATTGCTCACTCAACGAAAATGAAAGAGCAATATGACAACATAGCTTTGGTTTTGGAAAAAATAAAGTATCATGAACACCAATGGGTGATTTGTGTAGACTTAAAAATGGTAAACTTTCTCCTTGGACAGCAAAGTGGCCACACCAAGTATCCTTGTATATTTTTCTTATGTCAGTCTTCATTTGTAACAAAATTAGCTTAATTAATAATATTTATTATAATTATTATTTTAATTCATTTATTACAAATAGAAGACTAACAATATGAGATATACATGCTGTAACTGATTTCGGTTGACAAACTGTTAACAAGTGGGATTTAATCTATTTAGTGTCATCCAGTTAGTTTAAAGAATACGTCAAGTTTTCAGAAAAAATTAATGTTTTTTTATTGTTCACTCGCGCTTCACATTTAGTTTTCTTTACGGATAATACACTGACCGAGGACATTATCAAGGTTATCATGATTTTTAACCTGAAAAACTTGACTCCTTTCATTTGTTTGCAACGAACCTATCGGGAAATACCCGATAATTTTGAAGCTCTTGCGGTATTATAAGTGAATATTGATATCAATTATTTCTTTATTCACTCAAGAAAAAAGAAAAATGTTCAATAAGTCCGTCAGAAATTTCAATACTGGATGCTTTCACAGATACATTTTCGATTGACATCAATGTAGTTTCAGTTGCACTTTTCATAAAACTAAAGGAAAACTATTTGTGGTTAATTTCAATATGAGATAAATGTTTGTTCATCAATCGGGGCAGTTGTGTTAGTATCACATTGTTTCAGAGTACGGATAGAGACTTTAGAACTCCTGAGCTCTCGTCAGTGCTTTTCTGATCTTTTGGCTTGTATTCGTCGATGGTCAGATATGATTCTATTTGAACCATATGCTAGGACTTGGTAATTTTATGCATGATTTCGAATGTAGATTTAGAAGGCTGATATCGAATTGTCTTTTATCGATTTCAATAATGACCTTGATTTTGAAAAATTGTTATAATGGAAAATTGTAAGTCAATTGTATCATTCATAACAAAAATCCTTAGAATTTACATTGAATGGTTATTGTACGTAAAGGTTTTTTTTTGTCAGAAGATTCAATATTTGAGCATCCAATTTAATTTATTTTCTTTTAATTCATTCACAGCCAATGCGTTGTATTGACTGTATAAAAAATCGTTGACTAGAATAATCTATTTGATTTCATTTGAGGTGAGCAGTAAACATTGTTAGTTGAACAAGTGACAAAAATAGTTTATTTGGAGTATTAAGGTAGGCTCTTTCAAAATTTTTTATGAGATTATTTTTTCTTTTATTTGTAACCAGTTTGTTCACTGGTGAATAGAAATTGGTATATTATTGCCATTTGTTAGACTGTGTATTTCGGTTGATATGTTCCTATATAAAATTACACATGGAGTGGCAAATATGAAGGAGAAAAAGTTATAGTACCCAGCTTCTTAATCATTTCGAATGAGAGATCACAACGTGTTTATTGCGTTATCCATAAGACTTGTTTTCGTTATAACTGGAAAAAATCCCAGGGACCGTCTCGAACTGTTTGTGGTATTAATCCATTCAACTCGTGTTTCGCGAATGCACAACTGTATACAGGGTCTTTCACAAGCAACCTCACCCATATTTATACGGGAAACTACTGAACGTATTTTCATGAAATTCAGCACTTATAAGTATTTCACGATGCTGATGAAATCTAAAATATTTTCAAGGCATGAGCACCTCCGGTTTTTCCGGAAATGACGTCAACTTCCGTTTTTCAAATTACAACACCATTTTTTTATTGCAGAAATAGATTCCTTAGGAAATTTCAAGTTATTTTGATGTAACATTTTTCAGTTTTGTTTGGAAAATTCTCTCTGAGCGGGAAAACTCGAAAAAAAAATCGAAAATAGAGCTCCGCTGAAACAAGAATAAAACGAGGTTTTTGGATGGAAAATTTTCATTTTTGGGATTTTTCAAGATGTAAGATTGATGTATCCACTTTATAAATCGAAATCGCGATTCATGATACAAGGGGGGAAAAATCGTTTTCAAAGTTAGGGATGACAAAATCGTGAAAAATCAATTTTTTCAAATTAGAACCCCATTTTTTTATGGCAGATATTGAATCTACGTTAAAAAATAATGTGAGTGTATGCATCACACCCTTGCCCTAAAGTGGATATTTTCTGAGTTATTCACAAAAAACTGTTTTTCGTCGTGAATTTTCTATTCCCTTCACGCCAAAAAGATGAAATTTTCAGGAACTGTTATTTGAAACATGTTTTAGATTCTACTACCCTAATATGCAAGAGAAAAAAATTACAGGTTGTTCCTAAATAGATGGCGAATTTGGATTCAAATTTGTATCGGAAACCTCTTTATTTCAACTTATCGGCCATCGGTTTTCTCTCCAGTGATAAATAAATAATTCCTCATGAACCATATGCAAAAACTTACCATGTTTTACATTCTTTTTTTTAATGATAGATATCATTAATTACATCTGCCAAATTCCTCTTTATTCAGTAGCATTTTGTGTTTACTATTAAATTAGTGATAATTCGTATTAAGTTATAAAATCGATCACTATGCCGAATTTTACCAATGAAGATTATTTAAATCTCATTCTACTTCATGGAGAATGTAATAAAGTTGTAGATAGAACGATTCGACTGTTCATTGAGAGGTTTCCTGACCGACCCAGACCAACGAAAGATACCATTAACAGAACCATGACAAGCTTGAGAAATGTCGGATCTTTCGTTAAGAAAACTATACACAGAGAAAAAAGTGTAGTAGAAGATGAGAACAACGAAATTACAGTTCTTGCATATTTTCGTGTGAATCCTCAAAATTCTCTCAAAGATGCCGAGATTGCTCTGGGATTATCTCAATCGAGTGTTTGGAGAATATTAAAAAAACATGAAATGCACCCATATAAATTCAATAGGGTACAGCATTTGAAGGAAACTGATTTCGTCAGGAGAACAGAGTTTTGCGAAGCTATGATGATTCGATTTCAAGAGAATGAAAACTTTTTGGACTGTATAATTTGGACAGATGAATCTAAATTCACAATGAATTCAATAGGGATAACAGTCATTATTGGGATGAAGAGAGCAACCACCACTTCCGACAATGGAACTTTCAAGAGACCTGGAGTTTCAATGTTTTTTGCGCCATCAAAAATAATGCAATTCTCGATGTTCACATTTATGATGGGACTTTAACTGGTAAGATAGAACACTACACATGTTTGCATTATTTAAAGAATGTTCTCCCTTAGGAGATAGATATTCTGACATATTGACTCAAATAATTGAGCCGCTAGTACAGAAGCATCATGACTTATGGTATCAACAAGATGGCGCGCTTCCACACAATTCACTCAATGTGTCAAATATCCTATACAGGCTATTTGAAGATCGATGGTTGGCGAACAATGGTCCACATCTTTGGCCACCACGTTCTTCCGATTTAACTCCTTTTGACTATTATGTTTGGGGTAGGATAAAAAATATTGTCTACTCAACTCCCCTGACTGATAAAGAGGACTGCATAGAACAAGTCAGAAATGCGTTCAGGTTTGTTTAGATTTTTAGATTCATAGTTTTGAAACTCAAAAATATCCACTTTAGGGCAAGGGTGTTGGCACGACAAGGGCCTTTGAAATTTAAATGAAAACGAAATAGAAAAATTAACAATGAAATACTGATAAAAAATGACTCGAAAAGAGAATCGAATGCTGGAGCATAGCCTACCTAGTGTTACAGTACGGCTGAATTCCCTGTCCATGCACTCATGAGCTATAATAGTCACCTTTTTCACCAGAGTTCAATTTGTAGAAATCAACGAGAAATTTATTGCGAAGAAAGTGTGGCACTGCACCGAATGAGCGTCGACGTGTGTATTCTAACGACGACTCCGTACCATTGTCTTTGCTCGACATAGGTCATATGCTCCAACATATGTTACGCGTCCATAGGGAAAGAAAACATGAACATACGAGGGCCGCAGCGAAACGAGCAAGCAACTTGGAATAGAAAATAAATGAATGCAACTAATAACATTGAGTTGCAGTAACAGGTGTGATGCATACACTCACATTATTTTTCAACGTAGATTCAATATCTGCCATAAAAAATGGGATTGTAATTTGTAAAATTGAATTTTCACGATTTTGTCATCCCTAACTTTGAAACCGATTTTTTCAGAAAGGTACACCCCCTGTATCATGAATCGCGATTTAGATTTCTAGAGTGGATACATCTATCTTACATCTTGAAAAATTCCAAAAATGAAAATTTTCCATCCAAAAACCTCAGCGGAGCTCTATTTTCGATTTTTTTTTCGAATTTTCACGCTCAGAGAGAATTTTCCAACCAAAACTGAAAAATGTTACAACAAAACTTGGGCACAACGATAGCACGCTGTTCCACTAGGAATAAGCGCGCCAAAAGGTACTGAAAAAAATTAGGTGTATATATTTATATTTTCCTTATCAAGTATAGACAGGGCGATTCACGGGGATGGCCTATTTGGTAGTCGTTTTTGGAAAAGGGATCAGGTTAAAATTTGCATGTTTAGTATTGAGACAATGATTCTTTTTGCGCACTTATTCCAAGTGGACCAGCATGCTATGGTTTAGCCAAAACGCTTGTAATTTTTGAAAATGGTCTCAATTGAGGATTGGGTTCGACTTCCTGTTAAAGAAGCCGTGCTCAAACTTGAGTACTCTGCCGGCCGGCCAGCCGTTTACTCTCTATCTTCCGAAGGAGATGACATTGAGTTTTCATATTTACAATATGTTGATTGTCAAAATATCTCAAATATCTCGATCAAGTTCGTAATTGCATTTTCCCAAGATAGAAAGTATACGATCGGAGGGCCGGCCAGCCTGACCTACTTAAATTTGACCAAGGTTTCTCCATCAAGAAGTCGAACCCAATGGATTGTAACCATTTTCGACTCGATATTCGGAAATTACAGACATTTGGACAGAACGATAGCCCGCCTGTTCCACTAGTAACAAGCGCGCAAAAACAAAAAATTTTCTGGCCTTCATAACCATAAAGTCAAATCAATGGTGACTGAAGAAATACTGAATATTAATTCAAAACGATCATATTATCTTTGCGCACATAAAAAAATCAAATACCGTACCTGCTTATATTGACCCTACTTCAAGAATTCGGAAAGGCTTAGTGCTTAGCGGATTACTGAGCACTAAGATTTTCGCGAGAGTGCTCCGAAAAACAAGCACTAAGCACTAGCCTTTGAAAAGTGCTCGCGAGCACAGTGCTCGGAAGCACTAAAGTGCTTTCACGAGCACTAAGCACAATGCTTTGGCACAGCTCTGTTCGACACCCTGTCCCATGATCTCATCCTATAAAAATTACAACCCTATGGAATAAAGGAAAAAGAATTGAAATGGTTTAAATTGTACCTAACCAACAGTACACAAAGAGTAATGATCTCTCAGAATGAGAACCAAATAATAGGCAGAATTCACAGAACTAGGAGTACCACAAGGAAGCATTTTTGGTCCCATCATATTTATCATAATTTTAAATTATCTATTTCATCATATTTGATGAAACAAGTATCAAAATGTTGAATTATGCCGATGACACAAACTTCACAGTCAAGGCCAAGACATTTCCAGAAACGTGTGAACTGGTAAAACCAACCCTACGCAGGCGAATGGTTTCAAGCAAGTGGTTTATGTATAATTGCTGAAAAAACAAATACAGTGCTATTCAAAACAGCTCAATCAGGTTTTCAAAAATCGGCAAATATTCAACTTCGCTACTCCTCTCTGAGTCTCATTAGGTGTTATAATTTCCTGGGTCTCAAACTGGCTGAAACTCTTGATTGGAGTGAACACATCACCAACCTTTGTGCTCAATTGAGTTCTATCTGCTACTCACTTTGGGTACTCAGTAAATACCTGGACTCTATGTCAATGAAAACCATTTATCAAGCAGTATTGGAATCGAAGATAAAGTATGGCACCATGTTCTACGGTAGCTCACATAACTTAGACAGAGTGCTGATGATGCAAAAGAGAGCAATACGTATAATCTGGAAAATGAAGAGAATGGAGTCGTGTAGGGGAATATTTAAAAAACAGGTTTTATTCCTTTTCGAATATTTTGATAGGGAGACATCCATTTCATTCTGCAGTGAATGTTACTTGAACTGATTTAGCTTCATTTATGCTGAGTCACCATTTTAGATGTCATCTTCAAACCTTTTGTCATCTATCATCTGAAAAAGATGCTATGATGGAAAAAGAGAAAACTGATTGTTTTGTTTGAGTATTGTGCGACCTTGTCTTTGGGATTAGTCCAGAAATACTGATCAGATTCATGTACCTGATTTTCATGTGAGCCACTTTTATATGTTTGAAATTCTGCAGCTGAAGATTTTTTATTTGCAGTTGGAAGAAGCATGGATCTCTTTCATCATCACCAGAGGAAACATGGATAAACCAAAAGCTGCGATGTTCGAGAACACCACAGTTTTCATATGGAAAAGAGAAAAACCTAGATGAGACTTCAGAAGCTTGTAATTGGTTGTGGGAGAAGTTGTTTGAGTATTGTGCCAAACCTTGTCGAATGCTTGGGATTAGTCCAGAAATACTGATGAGTAAAATTTTCTTGTTCGAGGCTTGTTGAGATGCGATGTACCTGATTTTCATGAAATAAACGAGTCTTCAATACAATCTGTCAAGAAATTTCATGAGATTCATCTCAACCACTTTTAGTTTGACATGTTTGAAATTCTGCAGCTGAAGATTTTTTATTTGCAGTTGGAAGAAGCATGGATCTCTTTCGATCATCACCAGAGGATGTTGATGTCTTCTCTTTGGACATGGATAAACCAAAAGATATTAGCAAAATTGCTGCGATGTTCGAGAACACCACAGTTTTTGTCACAGGGGGGACAGGTTACCTCGGAAAGATGTTCATCGAGAAACTTCTTAGATTTTCGAAAACTGTAAAGGTGCTCATCTTGGTCAGACCTAAAAAGGGAGTTGATGTCAATACCAGATTCGGAGAGATGTTCGAAGGACCGGTAAGTTGAGGCAGATGAAAAAATTTTTAGATTTCCAGTTAATCGATACTATGGCCATTTTTTCAACAATTATAACACTGCAACCTTTTTCCAGAACATGGTCCCTTTGAAGCTGAAAAATCCACACTTCAAACAGCAGATTCGACTGTTACCTGGAGACTGCAGAGAAAGAGACCTTGGTCTCTCCGAAGAAGACAAGCATTTGATAATCAGCGATGTTAACTTCATAATCCATTGCGCAGCAACGGTCAGATTTGATCAGTTCATAAGAACTGCTGCTCATATAAACGTACGGGCAGTGAAGGACCTAATATCTATGGCGAGGCAAATGAAAGATTTGAGGGTGAGTTGCAATATGATCCGAAACAACAAAATTAACTATATATACGGATTTTTATATAAATCTAAATGAAGTTTTAGGAGATATTGAGTATTAAAAATTTTTTTTTTGGGAATTTTTAAAAAATTTTCTAGCGTGACGATTTCTGCGAAATTTAGCAAGCCGTTTCGTTTCAGCCTCCCTCAATAACATTCCAAGTATCAACTTGATCGGATGGATATTCTAGTAGTTATTGAGGAAACAAAATTTCAGATGCTCATAACTACTGAACCATCCGACGGATTAGTCGTAAATAATTTATCAAAAACTCACATCAATTAATTAAATATTCAAATTGTTCCCCATTAGCTTCCAAACAATGAAATTAGTTTTGTTCGAAACAATGACGCACATTTAGCAGCATTTCTGGAGCGATTTGACGACATTCGTTCACTATACGTCTTCTTAAATCTTCTATGGAATCGGGCTGTGTAGAGTAAATTCTACTCTTCAAGTGGCCCCAATGAAAGAAATCCAGTGGTGACGGATCTGGCTGGCCATTCAGTGGGACCCCTTCTTCCAATCCACCGATTTGGAAATTTTTGGTCCAGATATTCTCGAACTGGTAAGGCGTAGTGTGGAGGAGCTCCATCCTGCTGAAACACAATCTGATATTCCACATAATTTACAGCATTGTTTTCAATAATTTCCGTCAAAATTGGATCAATAAGATTTTCCAAAAAGTCCAAATACATATCTCCAGTAAGATTACCAGGTAAAAAGAACGGGCCGACAATGTTGTCACCAAATATTCCAGCCTAAACATTGAGTTTTTCTGGTTGTTGAGTATGAACTTCGTGGAACAATCTCGGATTAGCATCGGCCCAATAACGACAATTGTGTCGATATACTGTGCCGTTTCGAAAGAATGAACACTTATCGGAGAAACAAACATTCTACAGATAATTGGGATTATCAGTTACTCGTTCACTCATTGTATCACAAAATTCAACACGACGGTCCAAATTATCTTCGTTTAGTGCGTGTGAAGGATGGAATTTATGATTCTTCAAAATATTTGCAATTCGAGTTCGTGTAAAACCAGATTCATGTGCTAGCTGCCTCGTACTCGTCATTGGATTCAGAGCAATCTGTCCAAGAACAGCTACTTCAGCTGCTTCATTTCTTCCCATGTTTCGTTTTTTATTAGCCACGGACCCGGCTTCTTGGAACTTTGACACAAATTCCAGAACATACTTCCTATTAACATGTTTATCTAAATGTCGTTGATTGAAGTTTTCTGCGGTTCTAGTCGCACATTGATTGTTTGCAAAAAAAAAGTGGAATTATTTCCACCCGCTCTGCAATTGAATAAACCATGTCGAACAATGAATTAAAACACATACAAGTCTTGATTCAAAACTAAGAATAATTCACATGTCAAAGAGCCAGTAAGCCAACTTAATGATCTATTCGTAATAAATAAAAAATTATCGATTCTCATTTTTTTTGAAAAAGATATGAATTCAATAATCAACAAAATGAAAACATATTGAAGCCAACTGAGAAAACACTTCATAATTAAGTCGGTAATCGTTTCACGAATTGGGACTGGAATATTTCTGTGGCATCATGATTTGATTTTCTTACATGATAATCTGATTAGAGAAATGTACGTTTTCGGACTTTTTGGAGATTTCTATAGATCAAGTGTTACCGCATGTTATTGGAAATTATATCGAAGATAATTTAGATTGAGTTTCAGCAAGATTGAGCTCCTTTGCAATACGCTTTGTTTGTTCGACATCTTGATTTAAGATTTTTTGTCAGTGGATTGGAGGAAGGAAGCCACAGTCATGGTTGTTTTGAAGCTTAAAAGGTTGATTTTTCACAAAAACCACTACAAGTGCCATGAAAACACCACTTCATTTTCAAATAATTAGTTAAGAATATTTCGAGAACTAATGCATAAAATGAAAAAACAATTACTCTGCTAATATCTGTATAAAAATACCTTTCAATTGAGGTATCACCCACCCCATCTTCCCTATTCAAAATTTGGGGGTGAGGATTGTAGTAGCAAGGGTTGAAGCGCTATGTGTCTATAACATTCATAAGTTGTCCCCCTCGAAACAGAAATCGACCTGTCCGAGCATTTCTATCGAAAAAAATTATTTCGTCTGTAATCTCGTCTGTTTCGAATGGCCTACCTATATACTTTCAGGCATGAACCACAATTCAACCTATATACTCCTGATTTTTTGTTTTTATTTAATTTATTTTTATTTTTTGATTGAATTAGTAGTATTATTGGTTTCAAATGCTATATTGACATTCCTTTTGTTTTTTCTTAAGAATTTGCTAGTTCTCTTGATTTTTTACCTGTGTAATTTAGTGTTTTATATCTATTCTGTTCTATTTGTTCGTTGTTACGATATTCTCGCAACAGAGGACCGTTCTTGGAATTTGGGGTAGCGGCCGTTACTTCCAAGAATGCCTTTTGTCGGACGGAATTTTGGAAATCCCTAAACTTAGCTACCTGTAATTTCTCCGACCTCTCTCAATTATTCAAAATTCATTCTCTCTACACTTCTCAAGGTGGTCACTTCTACCAGTAAGTTTTAGTTTGATCCCCACTCTGATCAGTTCCACTTCACCATTGGGTCAGTTAGATACCCTAGTTTATTGTGAATTTGAGTTATTCAGCTGCAATTCTCCTAATTGAGACAACAAGGTTGATATTTGTGAATCTGTGAAGCAATTGCATATCGCCAAGCCACAATTCGTTAGTGAAAATCTCATGCGAAGTGCCTGCACCTTATTCTGAGAAATCTACCCTAGACGATTGAAGCAGAGCTGTGGTGAACTCCAAATTAGAAAAATAAGGTCAGATCTCTTTATCATTTAATATTACCAGAAGTGCCCAAGATTGAGCAAAGAGGTTCAAATCCTTGGTTATTATAGACACCTAAAAACTCTTTCTGTGAGTGTAAACTCAAGTGCCGAACATTGTGTAACTATTCTTATCTGTGAATACATAATTCTATTATAACTATAAACTTGTTTTTATTTTTTCTGCAAATTTTTGAATATTTCTGTGGCATCATTAATGATTTGATTTTCTCTCACAACGCCTGGTAATCTGATTAGAGATATGTATCATTATTTGGACTTTTGGAGATTTCTATCGATCGAGTGTTACCGATCAGTGTTATTGTTATTGGATACTGCAAATTATATCGAAGATAATTTAGATTGAGTTTCAGCAAGTTGAGCTCCTTCGCAATACGCTTTGTTTGTTCGACATCTTGATTAAAGATCTCTATGTCAGTGGATTGGAGGAAGGAAGCCACAGTCATGGTTGTTTCGAAGCTCAAAATGTCGATTTTTCACAAAAAAACACTACAAGTGCCATGAAAACACCACTTCATTTTCAAGTACTTAGTTAAGAATATTTCGAGAACTAATGCATAAAATGAAAAAACAATTACTGTGCTGAAATCAGTATAAAAATACCTTTCAAATGAGATATCACTCATCCCATCTTCCCTATTCAAAATTTGGGGGTGAGGGTTGTAGTAGCAAGCGCTATGCGTCCGTAACCTACATCTTAAGTTGTCCCCCTCGAAACAAAAATCGACCTGTCCGAGCATTTCTATCGAAAAAATTTATTTCGTCTGTTTCGTTTTCAAATGGCCAACCTGTATGATGATATAAACCTATTATTATTATTTTCCAGGCTTTCCTACACGTATCAACGGCCTTTTCTTTCTGTCCTCTTGACCAAATAGAGGAAAAATTCTATGAACCGCCTTTGAGTCCAGATGAACTATTAGAAATGGTTGATACTACTGATGAAGAAACTTTGAGGAAAAAGACACCAGAGTAAGTTTCTGCAGTAATAATAATTTTTTTATTTTCGATTGGGAATCAATACGATACTTCTCTACCGAAAGAAGTTTTAAAATGTACCAACAACTCGGAAATTATGAATTCTACACCAACAAAAAGGCATCAGAGGAAAAAATTAACAAAATATATTTTTTATTTTACCCATTTTCTCACTCATGTAGAAAAATTTTCATAAGAACCGTGGTATTTCCAAAAAATTACAGCGAAAATTCAAAGTTGATGTGACTTGCACTTTTTTGTAAATAAAGTACTCAGGAGTCCGTTGAATACATCAAGAGTAGTCATTTTCAATCGTTTTGGTGCAGTTCCCGAAGACGAAAATATACTAAAAACTGAACCGGAAAACAAAACAATCTCTTGAAAAGAATATTTAGAGACAATTTACCTCATTTCGCGATGAGAACTCATACATTCCTAGTCAAGACACTCCAGTGTCTGAAGTAATCGAATTTAATTGAAAATGTAGAGAAATGCGATTTATTGAATTCGAGTTCACCAAGCAGAGTAAATTTGGAAGCTCCTGATGTATTTTAGGAGCCCCGGTACATTTAAGATACATTTTAGAAGTCCAAGAAAGAAAACACTCTATTTTCGTTGCATTCAGATGCAGTAATTAGAATAAATAAATCATTTAAATGAATAATAATAGGTTGTCAAATACCTCCCTTCCGCTTTTTTGCTCTTTATTCCATGCTATACAGGGTCTTTCACGAGGAACCTCACCCATATTTATACGGGAAGATACTGAACGTATTTTCATGAAATTCATCACTTATAAGTATTTCAAGATGCTGATGAAATCTAAAATATTTTCAAGGCATGAGCACCTCCGGTTTTTCCGGAAATTTTTTTGCAGAAACAGATTCCTTAGAAAATTTCAAGTTATTTTGATGTAACATTTTTCAGTTTTGGTTGAAAAATTCTCTCTGAGCGGGAAAATTCGAAAAAAAAAATCAAAAATAGAACTCCGCTGAAACAAGAATAACTTCGAGGTTTTTGGATGGAAAATTTTCATTTTTGAGATTTTTCAAAATGTAAGATTGATGTATCCCCTTTAAAAATCGAAATCGCGATTCATGATACAAGGGGTGAAAAAATCGCTTTCGAAGTTAGGGATGACAAAATTGTGAAAAATCAATTTTTTCAAATTAGAACCCCATTTTTTTATGGCAGATATTGAATCTACGTTAAAAAACAATGTGAGTGTATGCATCGCACCCTTGCCCTAAAGTGGATATTTTCTGAGTTATTCACAAAAAACTGTTTTTCGTCTTGAATTTTCAGCTTCACGCCAAAAAGATGAAATTTTCAGAAACTGTTATTCGAACCATGCTGTAGATTTTTCACCCCTTCTTGAAACCGACTTCAAGTTACTATTAGAAGAACCATGGCAAACTCTCGCAGTTATAACTAGAAGAGATGTTCAAAGTTTTGACCGTTAATTTCTAGACGTTTATTTATTTATACGTCTCAGGAATGCTTCGTGCGTTGCTCCTCTTATTTCATCGGGAGGAAGAGATCTGCAAAAGTGATTAAAAACCAAATTGAGTTTCAAAACTATGAATCTAAAAATCTAAACAAACCTGAACGCATTTCTGCCTCGTTCTATGCAGTCCTCTTTATCAGTCAGGGGAGTTGAGTAGACAATATTCTTTATCCTACTCCAAACATAATAGTCTAAAGGAGTTAAATCGGGAGAACGTGGTGGCCAAAGATGTGGACCATTGTTCGCCAACCATCGATTTTCAAATAGCCTGAATAGGATATTTGACACATTGAGTGAATTGTGTGGAGGTGCGCCATCTTGTTGATGCCATAAGTCATTATGTTTCTGTACTAGCGGCTCAATTATTTGAGTCAATATGTCAGAATGTCTATCTCCTAAGGGAGAACATTCTTTAAATAATGCAAACATGTGTAGTGTTCTATCTTACCAGTTAAAGTCCCATCATAAATGTGAACATCGAGAATTGCATTAATTTTGATGGCGCAAAAAACATTGAAACTCCAGGTCTCTTGAAAGTTCCATTGTCTGAAGTGGTGGTTGTTCTCTACATCCCAATAATGACTGCGATGCCTATTGAAAGAACCATTCTTTGTGAATTTAGATTCATCTGTCCAAATTATACAGTCCAAAAAATTTTCATTCTCTTGAAATCGAATCATCATAGCTTCGCAAAACTCTGTTCTCCTGACGAAATCAGTTTCCTTCAAATGCTGAACCCTATTGAATTTATATGGGTGCATTTTATGTTTTTTTTTTTTATATTCTCCAAACACTCGATTCAGATAATCCCAGAGCAATCTCGCCATCTTTGAGAGAAATTTTGAGGATTCACACGAAAATATGCAAGAACTGTAATTTCGTTGTTCTCATCTTCTACTACACTTTTTTCTCTGTGTATAGTTTTCTTAACGAAAGATCCGACATTTCTCAAGTTTGTCATGGTTCTGTTAATGCTATCTCTCGTTGGTCTGGGTCGGTCAGGAAACCTCTCAATGAACAGTCGAATCGTTCTATCTACAACTTTATTACATTCTCCATGAAGTAGAATGAGATTTAAATAATCTTCATTGGTAAAATTAGGCTTAGTGATCGATTTTATAACTTAATACGAATTATCACCAAATTAATAGTAAACACAAAATGCTACTGAATAAAGAGGAATTTGGCAGATGTAATTAATGATATCTATCATTAAAAAAAAAGAATGTAAAACATGGTAAGTTTTTGCATATGGTTCATAAGGAATTATTTATTTATCACTGGAGAAAAAACCGATAGCCGATTAGTTGAAATAGAGAGGTTTCCGATACAAATTCGAATCCAAATTCGCCATCTATTTAGGAACAACCTGTAACTTTTTTCTCTTGCATATTAGGGTAGTAAAATTTAAAACATGGTTTAAGTAACAGTTCCTGAAAATTTCATCTTTTTGGCGAGAAGGGAAAAGAAATAGCTGAAAATTCAAGACGAAAAACAGTTTTTGTGAATAACTCAGAAAATATCCACTTTAGGGCAAGGGTGTGATGCATACACTCACATTATTTTTTAACGTAGATTCAATATCTGCCATAAAAAAATGGGGTTCTAATTTGAAAAAATTGATTTTTCACGATTTTGTCATCCCTAACTTTGAAAGCGATTTTTTCACCCCCTGTATAATGAATCGCGATTTCGATTTTTAATGTGGATACATCAATCTTACATCTTGAAAAATCCCAAAAATGAAAATTTTCCATCCAAAAACCTCGAAGTTATTCTTGTTTCAGCGGAGCTCTATTTTCGATTTTTTTTCGAATTTTCCAGCTCAGAGAGAATTTTCCAACCAAAACTGAAAAATGTTACATCAAAATAACTTGAAATTTTCTAAGGAATCTATTTCTGCAATAAAAAAATGGTGTTGTAACTTGAAAAACGGAAGTTGACGTCATTTCCGGAAAAACCGGAGGTGCTCATGCCTTGAAAATATTCCAGATTTTATCAGCATCGTGAAATACTTATAAGTGCTGAATTTCATGAAAATACGTTCAGTATAATTATGGGTGAGGTTCCTCGTGAAAGACCCTGTATAAAAAGTGTCACAGTGATTGGATTTAGTTCAAATATTTAGATTCAATTTGAATAATCTAATTTTTCATCAGAATAATAAAGGACTGGCCTAACACATACTCATTTACCAAGGCGATTGCTGAAGACTTGCTGAAGAATGAAGTAAACAGATTGCCAGTTGCTGTTTTGAGACCATCCATTGGTAAGTTGAAGGCAAATTGTGACCATATTTTTAGGTTGAATTTTTTCTTCAAATAGAACAAATTTTTTTACCTTGACAATAAACTGGACTAACCTAATACAGAAAATTGAATAAGTTTCGATAAAAATTAAAAAAAAACTGACCTGACATCTGGTGCGTTTGATTACTTGTTCTTAAGTATTTTTCCGTATTCTGGAATAGTGTGGTGCAAATAGAAACGTCACGAACAGTGCACAAACCTATATCTCTAATAATTTAAAATAACAACTGGTGTGCAATTTTATAATTCACGAAAACATAATGAGAAGGGACAGTCTATAAAAGAAAATGAAGAATGTTCCATTGAATCTTGAATGTGTGAGGTCCTCACTTGATGGAAATTCATTTTCAATTAACTTGAATGCCATTAAATAAAAACTTATTTAATAAAATTTCCACATTTATTATATTTCAACAATATTGTAACACTACATTTGCAACAATTTTTTCGTCAAATTCTTCTTTTTAATAATTATTAAATCAAGATTCAACATTAATATACCCCAAAAACGAACTGTGCGGGTACAAAATTATAAATAATAATAATCACCCGCTTAATGAAGGGCAGCGCACTTCCTGAGTCGCTGGTTATACTATAACAGTAGATCCAAAAATTTGCTTTGGTAGAAAAGATGTTTGCAAGGTGAATAAAAACAAGTTTATAGTTATAATAGAATTATGTATTCACAAATAACAATAGTTACACAATATTCGGCACTTGAGTTTACACTCATAGAAAGAGTTTTTAGGTGTCTATAATAACCAAGGATTTGAACCTCTTTGCTCAATCTTGGGCACTTCTGGTAATATTAAATGATAAAGAGATCTGACCTTATTTTGCTAATTTGGAGTTCACCACAGCTCTGCTTCAATCGTCGAGGGTAGATTTCTCAGAATAAAGTGCAGGCACTTCTCATGAGATTTTCACTAACGAATTGTGGCTTGGCGATATGCAATTGCTTCACAGATTCACAAATATCAACCTTGCTGTTTCAATTGGGAGAATTGCAGCTGAATAACTCAAATTCACAATAAACTAGGGTATCTAACTGACCCAATGGTAAAGTGGAACTGATCAGAGTGGTGATCAAACTTAAACTTACTGGTAGAAGTGACCACCTTGAGAAGTGTAGAGAGAATGAATTTTGAATAATTGAGAGAGGTCGGAGAAATTACAGGTAGCTAAGTTTAGGGATTTCCCAAATTCCGTCCGACAGAAAGCATTCTTGGAAGTAACGGCCTCTACCCCAAATTCCAAGAACGGTCCTTTGTTGCGAGAATATCGCAACAACGAACAAATAGAACAGAATAGATATAAAACACTAAATTACACAGGTAAAAAATCAAGAGTACTAGCAAATTCTTAAAAAAAAACAAAAGGAATTTCAATATAGCATTTAAAACCAATAATACTTTCAGTAATTTAATCAAAAATAATAAAAATAAATTAGATAAAAACAAAAAATCAGGAGTATATAGGTTGAATTGTGGTTGATGCCTGAAAGTATATAGGGAGGCCATTCGAAACAGACGAGATTACAGACGAAATAATTTTTTTCGACAGAAATGCTCGGACAGGTCGATTTCTGTTTCGAGGGGGACAACTTAAGATGTAGGATACGGACATATAGCGCTTCAACCCTTGCTACTACAACCCTCACCCTCAAATTTTGAATAGGGAAGATGGGGTGGGTGATACCTCAATTGAAAGGTATTTTTATACAGATATTAGCAGAGTAATTGTTTTTTCATTTTATGCATTAGTTCTCGAAATATTCTTAACTAAGTATTTGAAAATGAAGTGGTGTTTTCATGGCACTTGTAGTGTTTTTTTGTGAAAAATCGACATTTTGAGCTTCAAAACAACCATGACTGTGGCTTCCTTCCTCCAATCCACTGACATAGAGATCTTTATTCAAGATGTCGAACAAACAAAGCGTATTGCGAAGGAGCTCAATCTTGCTGAAACTCAATCTAAATTATCTTCGATATAATTTCCAATAACATGCGGTAACACTTAATCGATAGAAATCTCCAAAAAGTCCGAATACGTACATTTCTCTAATCAGATTACCAGGTAAGAAAATCAAATCATTAATGATGCCACAGAAATATTCCAGTCCCAATTCGTGAAACGATTTCCGACCTAATTATGAAGTGTTTTCTCAGTTGGCTTCAATATGTTTTCATTTTGTTGATTATTGAATTCATATCTTTTTCAAAAGAATGAGAATCGATAATTTTTTATTTATTATGAACAGATCATTAAGTTGGCTTACTGGTTCTTTGACATGTGAATTATTCTTAGTTTTGAATCGAGACTTGTATGTGTTCTAATTCATTGTTCGACATGGTTTATTCAATTGCAGAGCGGGTGGAAATAATTTCACGTTTTTTTGCAAACAATCAATGTGCGAATAGAACCGCAGAATTCTCCAACCAACGACATTTAGATAAACATGTTAATAGGAAGTATGTTTTGGAATTAGTGTCAAAGTTTCAAGAAACCGTGGCTAATAAAAAACGACATATGGAAAGAAATGAAGCAGCTGAAGTAGCTGTTCTTGGACAGATTGCTCTGAATCCAATGACGAGTACGAGGTAGCTAGCACATGAATCTGGTTTTACACGAACTCGAATTGCAAATATTTTGAAGAATCATAAATTCCATCCTTACAAACTCCATCCTTCACACGCACTAAACGAAGATGATTTTGACCGTCGTGTTGAATTTTGTGATACAATGAGTAAACGAGTAACTGCTAATCCCAATTATCTGTACAATGTTTGTTTCTCCGATGAGTGTTCGTTCTTTCGAAACGGCACAGTAAATCAACACAATTGTCAATTGAACAATCCGAGATTGTTCCACGAAGTTTATACTCAACAACCAGAAAAACTCAATGTTTGGGCTGGAATATTTGGTGACAACATTGTCGGCCCGTTCTTTTTACCTGGTAATCTTACTGGAGATATGCATTTGGACTTATTGGATAATCACATTGATCCAATTTTGACGGAAATTATTGAAAAAATGCTGGAAATTATGTGGAAGATCAGATTGTGTTTCAGCAGGATGGAGCTCCTCCACACTACGCCTTACCAGTTCGAGAATATCTGGATCAAAGATTTCTAAATCGGTGGATTGGAAGAAGGGGTCCCACTGAATGGCCAGCCAGATCGCCAGATCTGTCACCACTAGATTTCTTTCTTTGGGGCCACTTGAAGAGTAAAATTCACTCTTCACAGCCCGATTCAATAGAAGATTAAATAAACGAAAACGAAAGTGCTTTCACTTGATTAAACAGTAAAACATATAAATCAACAGAAAGGAAACAGACATAATAGCAGCAAGAGAACAACATGAATTATAATAAGACAATTTCTACAAAGATTACAGGAAAACATTATTAATTAAATAAACAAAAGATCTCTAATCACTTGATAGAATAGTAACCATAAGTGAATAAAAATCAGAATAACTGTAAGGAACATGAGCGCAAATGATACTAAAAACCATACATAATCGACAGATTTTTTTTCTAAATTTTCCTATTTTGTTTTTGAATTTCTGTACGTCATATGAATTTTGAGTGAATCTAATTCGTCATTTCACAGTTATTGGGTCCAAATCAGAACCTGTGGCAGGATGGATAGATAATTTTTATGGCATCACTGGTGTTTTCGCTGCTATAACCTTAGGATTTGTCAGAATATTCATGGCGAAGCTACACTACAAGACAGACATTATACCATCAGATTACGTCATGAATAGCGGCTTCGCAGTGCTCTGGAACATCACACAAAAGAGGTGAATTGAATAATATTAGAGGACTATGGTATTTATACAGTGTCTTTCACGAGGAACCTCACCCATATTTCTACAGGAAACTACTGAACGTATTTTCATTAAATTCAGCACTAATGAATATTTCACGATGCTGATGAAATCTAAAATATTTTCAAGGCCTGAGCACCTCCGGTTTTTCCGGAAATGACGTCAACTTCCGTTTTTCAAATTACAACACCATTATTTTATTGCAGAAATAGATTCCTTAGAAAATTTCAAGTTATTTTGATGTAACATTTTTCAGTTTTGTTTGGAAAATATTCTCTCAGCGGGAAAATTCGAAAAAAATCGAAAATAGAGCTCCGCTGAAACAAGAATAACTTCGAGGTTTTTGGATGGAAAATTTTTATTTTTGGGATTTTTCAAGATGTATGATTGATGTATCCAATTTGAAAATCGAAATCGCGATTCATGATACAGGGGGTGAAAAAATAGCTTTTAAAGTTAGAGATGACAAAATCGTGAAAAATCAATTTTTTAAAATTAGAACCACATTTTTTTATGGCAGATATTGAATCTACGTTAAAAATAATGTGAGTGTATGCATCACACCCTTGCCCTAAAGTAGATATTTTCTGAGTTATTCACAAAAAACTGTTTTTCGTCTTGAATTTTCAGCTATTTCTTTTCCCTTCACGCCAAAAAGATGAAATTTTCAGGAACTGTTATTTGAACCATGCTGTAGATTTTTCACCCCTTCTTGAAACCGACTTACTATTAGGAGAACCATGGCAAACTCTCGTAGTTATAACTAGAGAAGTTGCTCAAAGTTTTGACCGTTAATTTCTAGACATTTATTTATACGTCTCAGGAATGCTTCGTGCGTTGCTCTTCATAATTCATCGGGAGGAAGAGATCTGCAAAACTGTTTAAAAACCAAATTGAGTTTCAAAACTATGAATCCAAAAATCTAAACAAACCTGAACGCATTTCTGACTCGTTCTATGCAGTCCTTAAACTTCCCAAATTTCACGATAAATATCGATCGGTTTTACGCCTTTAGCACTAAGAAATCGTATAAAGCCCGTACTTCACAATCAGCGGGAATCGCAAAACGGTACTAACTTAAAAAACATGCCTCGTATATCCCATAATAATCATTTTCAAGTAGATTATCGTACGCTATAATGAATCGTTAAAATATCTGATTTTCTTTCAGATCCATTAGCAATCATGAAGATTCCCCAAAAAAAGAGGATAACCTCCAAACATCCGTATACAATATTGTTAGTTCAGTTGAAAGCCCAATAGATTTTGGTAAGTTAAAAAGTCAATGAAATGAAAAAATGTCAGTAGAGACTGACGTGATGCCATGCGCCTGACATGTGTCATGGTTTGTTTCTTTAGATTTCGATTGACACTTGTTATTTGTTGCGTTCTTAAAAAATGTGCAGAATACTTCAAGGATAACTTAAGCAATTTGATATTATCCATATAATATAGTAATAAGATCGTGAACCAGAGAAAATTTTGACAGGTGGTCCTGTTAGGGACCCGGAAAGCGAAAGCTTCTGAGGCAGCCTAGGGGGCCGCTCGAGAGGGAATCTTAAAACAGATCGAAAAGGCGTATCCTGTTCTAGGAGAAGCGACCCCGAAAACCAAACCCCACCGCCCCCGAAGGCTCTCAAAGTGCCCGAAATTTTCGAAAGAAAATGTCGAAAAACGCCGATTTTTGCGAAATCGCCGATTTTTGCGAAATCGCCGATAGTGTCCCCAAAGGGGAAGATCTCACGGACGAACGGTGCCATCTCTCCGGCCGAGATCAGTCGCTTCTTCGAGTAAAAGACATTCCTCATAATGTGGTACCGGTACGGGCCGCGGAGCCCCACGAAATCTATTCGAAAATTATGCATGTAAAACGGCAATTTTTCGACCCGCGAGTACCGAGAAACGTCAAAACCCCTATGATGCTTTCGCTCCGTGTGGGAGCTACGAGCCTCTAAACGCATTTTCGGCGGTAGAAAATGAAACTTGAGGAAATTCCCCATCTCGGGGTACCAATTTTCATATCCAAGTAGCGAGTCAAGGCCGGGGATATTCATTCCAAATTCGGCAATTTCCACGATAATTCGAGGAGAAGTGTCATAGTTTCTCATACGATTCCGATGATAGCCGAATGCGAGCTCCAAATTTGAAAATACGGCATCAATTTTTCGCTCGATATGGGCGGTGGAAGATTTTTCATGCCTTCCAAGTGCTCGATTAAGAATCTACAGGAGATTCCGAATCTCTAGATAATACTTTCGCTTCACGACTCTCAAGAAAAGTACCTCAAATATGCGTTTGAAAATCGTCATTTTCCAGTCTATTATCGCGCGAATTCATTGCCCTCTCCGAACTCGGACCCAACTTATGATACTCTATGTCAAAATCCGACACACTTAGTTTATTCAGGGAAAAACGGCTGAGCACTCTGTTCATGAATACACGTTCAGACCTTTTTCGCATAATTTTCATTTTACCTTTGTGAAATTGATGGAGTTGAAACGATATTGCTTGGGTTTATTTTTTATGGAAAAATTATTTTCGATTCATATACAAGGTGTTACATGGAAGCTTGATCGAATAATGCTTATACTACCTTTGTGGAATGCACCGATTGCGATCGATTGATATACGAGCTGTGCACTTTGGAAGCACTGACTTTCACCAGTCTTTCTTCGAGAGTTTTTTTCTGCATTTTTATGGAAAAAGCACCCACTGCGAATCGATTATATAGTGGGTGTCCCATATGCATTTTTCTTCATGTTTTTTCGCGTATGGGATCTAATTTCGATAAAATGTCATACAGGGTGTGAGAATTACAATGAATTTGCTATCGGGTGATATACGGGGTGAGCACTTTACACACTGTCATACAGGGTGTGCAATTTACAAAGAGTTTACGATCGGGTGATATACGGGGTGTGCAATTTACAAGTTCTTTTGTTTCTTTGCGTGCTTTCGTTGTTTTTGTATTTCTCTGGGGTGTTTCGCGTGACTTCCAGTTTTTGAGCGCTTTCAAGTTATATGTATTCTCTGGGTTTTTTCAGGTTCCT